>PVKA01011056.1:0-50591 GCA_004027165.1 Ctenomys sociabilis | reverse complement strand
AGCTATTTCCTAGCCCCTAACCAATCACTTTCTGTAAGCAGGGATATGTATTAAGTACTCAACTTGAAAATGCCTATATTCTTCAGATAATGAAAATTCTTCAGAAGTTTCATACAAACATAATCTGGAAGTTCAAGGTTAGTGGTATCCTGAATGTGCACTATTGCCTGAATGACATTGGCTTTTAAAAAAATTTGAGAGCCTCTAATTTACTTCCAGGTCCTGTGATGAATAACTTTGATGTCTTAGGCAGGGACTCCAATATGCGTCACTCGAAACTCAAGCTGACTGTTTTATCAACAGCCATGGCTGATGAAAAATCTTCCTGTAATTGTTGTATTCTTATTCAAAGCATTTTTCTTTTCCCCGTTTTGGCCAATCTAATAGGTGGATGAAAGAATTGCCAAATACACATTATAGGCCAAGGCGCTTTACTTCCTCCTTGTTGCTGCAGAATTTGAAGGAAATTGAGGAAGTCTATTTTGTCAGAGTTTGCTAACGATGGGAGAAAATGCTCCTAGGTTGGCATGCAAACACACACATGTGGGAAATGAAGAATACTGAGTAAACATTGAGCTTTTCTGGCAGCGGCTAACGTCTTCCAAGATTTTCATGCTAGTGGGTACAGAGGCAACAAGATCCCATAGCACTTTGAAGTGGATTCTGGGTATTTATAGAGAAGATCACTATATCTTTATCTTTAGGAATTAATGAGATATTACAAAGTCTACAAGGAATCAGTTGCTCAAGAAGACTTAGAAAAATGCCTATAAGATGTTTGGGAAATATTTTCATTAAAAGGCTCATATAGGAGACAGGAAAAAGCAGCTCTTAGAAAACTCTGGTGTTCAGAACAATTCAGATTGGATTAAAACAACTTTAAAAAACTAAGCTTATAGATACATTTTAGATATACATAATGAACACATTCATGGTAGATCGTTTGTACGTGTACATTGCATATCTTGATTTTTCTTTGTTTTTTCCTATTCATTCACCTTCCTTTTTAATCCTTCTTCCCCTCATTATTTACAAAACCTTTCTCAATTTTTTCTTTTTTTCTAATTTTTTGCCCTCCTTCTCAGCCCATACCTAGTTCCTCATCCCATTTAAACTTTTTCTTGTATTTTACAATGTCTATTATACATTTTGGTCCTTATTTATACTTTCACTTTCTCACATCAGAGAAATAATATGACATTTACCTATGTGTCAGATTTATTTCACTCGAGACTGTGCTCTCAAAGCACATCTAATTACGTAGAAATGTCTCATGCTCTTTATGAGAGAGTAGTACTTTATTGACTAAAAGCCCACATCTTATTTATCTCTTCTGAAATTATAACACAAAGCTACTGTGATAAGAACAGTATGGTACTCGCAGAAAGCAAAGCAAGCAATCAAACAAACAAACAACCAGACCCAAGGATCAATGGAATAGACTAGAAGATGGCAGAAACGACTCCAGAAGTACTCAGCCACCTTATCTTTGAAGAAGGAGCCAAATATTTTCATTGGAAAAAAATAACCTCTTTAATGATGGGTGCCTAAAAAAGTCTGCTTTCTACATGAAGATTAAAACTAAACCTGTATATTTCACCATGCACTGAAGTAAAACTGATTTTTTTTTTTTTTTTTTTTTTTTTTGGCTAGTTCAAGCTTCCTTAAGGTCTGGTGTGGTGTGGCGTGTGGAGCTGGGGCAAACTGAAGGATTTTATTTTTTTCAGAATCAGGGATTGAACTCAGGCCCTTGTATTTGCCAGGGAAGTGCTTATTCTACTGAGCCATCTCTCTGGCTAAAATAAAATTGAAACAGATTGAAGATCTAAATATTAAACCAAAAACACTAAATCTGCTGGAAGATAGAAAAAGTAGAATTCTTGAAGACACTGGTATAGGCAAAGACAACCTTTACATGCTTTAAAAAACGTTAATAACTAGGAAACTTCTTCAGCCCTGCACAAACACGACAAACTCATAAGATCCAGCACTGTCTATTCCCATTCCTTTGCTGGCAAGGTGTTTATGTAACATGGGTAGTTTTTCTGGTATAAATGATTAATTGATATCACACAGAGAACAATTTAATTTAAATGCAGAAAATTAATTTCACATGATTACCTGGATAACTTTAGTTAGGATCTCTTTGGTTATTGCCCTTGGTTTTGAAATCTGCTCAGCCTCCAATAGGTATTGCTAAGCCAGCAATGATTCCATGTTGCAGCCAGAATGCATGGCTTCTCCAGACCCCAGCTGAAGCTTGGACACTGTTGGTTGTTATATTTCGAAACAATACAATGCCAGTCTACTTTCACTATTAGGTGTTGAGTTTATAAGATGTCCCCATTAGATATAAGATACATTCTAAAAGAAAAAGGCAAAGTACAGATACTTCATAATTACTTTTTCATTAATACACACTGACTGAACTGCCATTAATGGTGTGTATTTGCTCATTAGATCAGTTTTCTCCATGAGAATTAGAACAAAACACTTAAGGATTGGGAATTCTGATGATGTTAGTAGTTAGAAGAGTGTGAGGAAAAAATATCTAGAGTACATGAAGATCCCCTGCACCAGGACAAGCACATCTGAAAACACCTCAGTGCATGACAAGGGGTGAGGAGGGCTAGAAGAAGGGCACAGTGTGGTGTGTGCTGCATTGGGTACAGAGTGTTTCACAAATGGCCTTGCCAAGTCTAGAAAGTGGCCTCGTCCACTTTCTATAATTTTGCTACATGTGATTTGCAGACCACCCTCAGGTTTGTTATCTTTTGGATTTCACCCAAGGCTTAACAATATTCTACATTTAATCAAGATGACCAGGTGACTTACAAAACATTCACATTGCATTTTGAGAAGCACAGGCCTGAGAGTGGATTCCTCTGAGGACGGTTTTAATGCCTGAACTGCCTGCTAACTGTGCCTGGTTGGACACTGGATGTACACTGGGGCCAAGTTGGGCAAGAATTTGTATGTGTGCATTTGTATTTGTATGTGTGTGGGTTTAGATGGGTTAGGAACTTCTCTGAATGCAGAGAAAAAAAGAATGAAGCAGTGCTCAGAAATCAGAGACAGGCTCTCTAGTTCTTGCTTGTAGCTCTTTTCTTAGCCTGGCAAGAGATATACTAAATCTGAGTTCCACAAGGAATCCCTTGGTCCTTAAAATAAATTCCTCCTTTTTACTTAAAGCCAGATGGATGATATACTTGTTCTAACAAATGTGGCATGAGTTGGAGTTGAAAGGGCAGCCAGGTAAGGGCCACGGGACAAGCACTGCTCTACCTGGCTTAGCCCAAGAAGACCCATGTGTGAATGCTTCACAGACCTTCTTGACCAATGACACATTGTTCTTGATCTGTTGGAATGCACCTCTATGCTAGTGTCACATAATCCCACTTCAAATCTGGGGGAATTTGGAGATGGTTTCTGGAGTTGGCCAGTGTTTTTTTATACTAATCTATTTCATCTCCTTTTTTCTCCTTTCCAACTGTGTTCTAGTCACTCCTCTGTTGATTTCCTAGCGATAACGCATTAGTCTCTGCCCCCCAACTTGGCCCAATGGCACTTGGGTCCATTAGACTAGAAGACTCACCCCAATATCTGATTTCAGCTCTGCTTCTTCCTCTGGTTTTGTGAGTCAGGGGCGATCCCAATCCCAGACTCTGGGTGAGGGGGAGATAGCATCTTTATTGCCAAAAGAAGCCAGTCTACCTGGCTAGTCTTTTTTCAACTTCCTTCACTTCCATTTTCTGGAGTTGGACAATGTCTCTATTTTCACACTGTCAAAGGTGAATTCCTAGATCCATGATTTTTTTTTTTTTTTTGTATTTAGGACAGGGTCTACAGAGTCTCACTCTGTAGATCAGACTCATACAATTCTCCTGTTTTCAGCCTCCCAAGCACTGGGATTATAGATGTGTGCCACCATGCCCAGTATCAATCACTGTCTCAGCATGCCACAGGGGCAGGTCTGGTACAGTATGCCAGGGATCAAACTCCTGCTGCTATGCTCTGCCTAAGCAGGTGCTTTTGTCTACTGAGCTATCTGGCCAGCCCTAGATCCATGATCTTGTGGTCATCACTGATGCTCTGAGCTTCTCAGATGTCCCTTTCCCATATCCTAGCCTACAAATCAACCCCCAAATGTGCCATGACTGTTGTATCAACAAGAAACAGGATTTGACCTCCTTGTACCAGGTAGTGTAGATTTCTCACTATGAAAGAGACAGTCCCTCTGCTGGAGATCTGAAGTAAAAAAAAAAAAAAAGAATGAAAAACTATCCTTCATATTCTTTGAGGTTGCTTCTTCTTTTCCCAGCTAATAAGAATCACATCAGTGTCTCCCCAGGGGCAGGTGTGGAACTGAGCTCCCAGCATCATAAGCTGTTGAGGGAAAGTAAAATTGGCCCCTGAGGATCACTATGAGGGCTAAGGACCTCCTCTCACATCCAGAGCACCTTCATAGCTCTCTCTGATCCTACTTCTTCTCTAAGTAGCTTGGAAAAGCAAAAGTTGACTTGTGAGGAATGCTTCCTGAGGAATAAGGAGCAAAAGTCCAGAAGAAATTTATCTTAAATGTTTAATCATTCTTTGTTTAAAAAAAATCCTTCTAAGATAGTTGCTTTTCTTCTAAGGGTATGCCAAACTCATTTTAATTGATTTGATAATCAGAGAGTTAGTAAGTGGAATGTTTTCAAAGACCTACTATAAATAGCTTTCTCTGACGTCTGCTGCAGGTCTGGGCAGTGGAACATCACCATTTCAGTTTCCTAAGGCTATTTTTTTTGTTTTTCTGTAGTCACCTACAACACTGCCATGGTTGTTTGTTATCCTTAAAAGCTCTACAGTCCTGCTTTGTGGGCCATCTACTCCCTTACCTGCTCATGACATTGCCTCCAGCTTCCTATCACATTTCACCATGGGCATGACTCTAGGTAAAGCCTTTTTCTCAGCCCTCCCAGTACATAGTACCAAATACACCACCCAAGGAACCCTTGTTGGTGATTGTGTTGCTTCTCATGATTTTAATTTTTCTTTCTATTCTCATAGCAGCCAAATCTACGATACGTAGTTTTGAATCTCATTTAAATGTTCTACTCTGTTTTACTTTGAAGACTTGGTGTGCCTTTTAGTCTTCTGTCAGCTTTTGCCACTTTGCTATTTCAGAGAGAGGCCCTGCATACTGTAAGGGAACTTGGTAATGCTCCGCTTCCTTGGAGAAATTCAAATGTGCACACATTCTTGTCTGTGGTGACTCTGTCCAAAGACAGCAGGAAGTGGCAGGGTTTGGGAGTTGAAGTTATTGGTTGAAGGATCTAGTTACTCTCCACTTTCCCCAAAGCTCATGCCCTTCTAAGTAGAAAGGAAGCACAGCTTATGACACTCTTCTGGGTATGGAAGGACAGTAGAGTGGCTAAGGGAACTGAAAGAGAATCCATAGAACAGTGGTTACACAGTGCTGGCCTGGTGAACGTGGCTGCATTGTATTTAAAAGAAAGAAAAAAAAATGACATTAGCTTCCAACACTTACAGATCAGCATATTTTACACAGACATCTGAATTTCCAGATCTTTTTGAAAAACATTAGTGGTCATGAGCCACATGGAGACTGGCTCCTTCCATGCCATTCTGTGACAACAGCTGAGCAGCAGCTGCTTGTGTGGACTGGGCATATGCTCTCCAGGTGGTCCTAGCACTGCCACTGCCTGGTGAAACAAGCCCAGACAGGTGTATCTTACACAATACCTTTCTGGCTCTTGGAGATACCGAATGGCCTGATATCCAGGAGAAGCCCTGAAGAAGAAGAACGTTTGGAGATTTTCAGATCCATTCACTGAATCACCAGCAGCATTTTCTTAAATGAAAATAAGAAAATCACCTTGGAAATAATAAGTCCCAAGCATAGCACATGCTTGCTGAATTGATGCTATTTTGAATCTGTACTAGGAAAAGTTAGAGGAGCACAGAGAGGACTGTAGACTTGCAAGATAATGGTAATTGTATAGCTGTAAAAAAAGCTCTAAACCTGATTGAGTTCAAGCATGAGCAGCGTCTTGTCATATGTACCTATGCTGAAAGTATATCTTTTGAGAATAAAGTGCCTATGTATTTGATAAAAAATATATCTTGAAAATGATACATGCTGTGCAATCACCCAGGCTATCAAAGAATCAGAGCAATGCATGAGCAATGTTGGGCATTTCTGAGTTTTTGTATGTGAGTCATTTTGGAGAAATAGTTTTTCTTTCACTTGAGCCTGCTATATGTAGCAACATTTCAGTCTTTGAATACAAATCATTTAAATTTTCTAATGGTTGTTAGGATCAGTGTCTGAGGACCTACATAATATAATCAATAAGACGAAAATAAAAAAGCCTAGCATTATGAAGCTAAGTAGAATGAATTTTATACACATACACATTGGGTTAATTGAAATGAGATAAAATTGATAGCATTTAGAATGTTGTAGGCTATTTTGAGGTTTGGTGAAATAATGTATGAGAAGCACATAGCAATGTCTGATGATTACTTGTGCCTAGCAACTGTACTTATTGTTATAGATGATAAATTGCTAGAGTGCATAGCAGGTTATTCACCTTGCTCTAGTTATCTGAAAATAATGTATCTGGAACATTAAATTACCAAGATGGAAGAAGTGCCTTAGTCTTGTCCATTGATTAGTGTCATTCACCAGCATATAATTTCTGAACCTCAACAGAAACAAAGCAGGCCCTTTGGTAATGGAGAATGAATTTTCTCCCTGCTCTTATGAGTGGGGGTGCAAGTAGCCAAGGCAGCATAGATAGCTGGTGGGACCTCAGCTTGGTCACTACCTCCTGCTAGAAAACCAAACTATCCAACAAGTGTCTTCCAAAACATAATTTGTTACAAAGAAAGAGACAATAGTCAATGCATAAAATAAGCTTCAAGATGCATACCAGTAGGAAAATGTTTGACGTTGCTGAAGAATAGGAAGCATAAATCAAAGTCACAAGGAGATATCACCTTGCACCTATGAGTAGATGTTGGTGAGGATATAAAGAAACTGGAACCCTTTATATTGGTGAGAATGCAAAATGATGCAGTTGCTATATAAGCAGTACAGACATTGCTCAGCATTAGAAGTTAACTATATGTAATCAAGCCACCTCAGTCTTGAATATTTATCCAAAAGAACTAAACTCAGGATCTCAAAGACATGTTAGCATTCATGTTCACTGCAGCACTGTTTACCACAGCCATGATGTGGAAATGATCTAAATGTCACTTGGCAGATAAATGCATGCAGGAAATGTGGCCAATCCGTATAATGGATGGTTTGCTACCCAGACTTTAAAGGGAAAGGAATTCTGTTACATGTGACAGTATAGATGAACCTTGAGGATATTATACTAAGTGCCATAAGCAGGCAGCAGAAAAAATCAACATTGCATGATTTCACTTATATGAGATATTTAAAGTAGTCAAAGTTACAAAATCAAAGAAAGGAATGGTGGGTGCTAATGTTTAGGAAAGAGAAAATGGGGAGATGCTAATCAGTGAGAATCAAATTTCAGACCAAAAGATGACGAAAAAGCTCAATGGTACTGTATTGTAAAATTTAGCATTTTTAAAAAAAGGGTATAAAGTCTCTGAAATGTTCTTATAATGAAATAAAATCAAATCAGAATATGTTACAAAATTATATATAAATTATACATATAAATATAATCTCACAAACTTTTGGGATTTGGAAAATTTAAAGGCAATGTTCTCTCTTCTCCTGTACACATTCCTATACCACCTTAGCTATTTCAAGAACGCTATAGCTATCACATGCCTGCCTCAGATTTCCTTTCTTTTTATTCCATCATCAAAGATCAAAAAAATCTCTTGGTTACTTCAATAAATTGCAAAATTTTTTGTAACAGTAATAGCTAAGATGGCTTGCTTTTGACCAACTGCATACTGATTTAGAGTCAGACACTGAACTTATTATTTTTTAAAATAAAAATCCTGGAAAAAGAAGAATACTTCTTGTCCAAACAGTTCTAAGAAACATAATGTGATGTGTATGCAGGGGGAGGGAGGTGGATTAGCAAATAAACACACTAACTTCAAAGGTTACCATCTTGTTTTCATATAAGCTAAATGAGATTAGATGACTTGTGATTTATGTTACCACAATCTTCCGCTGCTTCCCACTTTAAATAAAAGTATGATTATAATTAAGATCACATGAACTTGGATTTTTTCAGCTTCTAAAAAATAAGATGGATGGCTTAACAACTGCCAAAACCAACTTTCAGGCGTACTCATAACATCAAGCCTCTCGGCTCTCCAGTTGCGTGTCTGCCTAGTGCTCTGCATATTGGCTGCACTGTGGCGTCTTACCTGTTGTGGTCAAAACAACAGCAGCTGCATCAAGAACAACAGAACAACTGCTCCAACTAACATCTGTGCAAGATTTTATAACTTCAAAAGTACTTTGACTTTCATTTTTATTTTATTTGGACCTCCCAGCAGCCTGCCGGTTAGGGTAAGTGTCATGGGAACGTCTACTTCCATTTGTGATGAGGAAGCGAAAGCTCAGAGATGGAAGGGCCTTTTTGTATAGAGCTAGAACTTACACCAATGCTTTTCCAATTCTAGGCCAATGATCTTTTTACTAAAACACTCCCACTTGATATTGTTGCTACTTTCTTGACCCAAATAAAAGGTTGATGCTATGCCATCTGTTCCCAAGAACTTCTACATATGTGTAGGTGCTGTTCTTTCTCCTTGGAAGGCTCCTTGCCCAGATTATTAAAATCTACTACTCCTTGTAGTGTCTGCCTAACAGAGCAGCTCCCTTTCTCCCTTCTATACAACCAATCTCTGCTTCCTTGGACTCAACTAACTTCAGTTCCAAAGTATTAGGGGAAAAGTACACTTGTCCTGGACACTTACAAGGTATTTTTTCTCTGTCATTGTTTCCTAAATGATACTGCAGAAAAATCATTTCCATAGCATGTACATTGTATTAGGTGTTACAAATAACATAGAACTAATTTAAAGTGTATGAGAGCATGTGTAGGTTATATACAAAGACCATGAAATTTCATATAAAGGACTTAAGCACCGAAAGATTTTGATATCCTTTGGGGGGAGGGTGGCCCAGAACTAATCCCCAAAGGATACTGAGAAACAATTCTATATGTTTAGTGTGCAAATTTCCCTCCAAAAATAAAAAATGAAGCATAATGAGCTGTATTTGGATTTATTCTAATGGTTGCACTTCAACTTGATGACTTCTATGAAGATATTATCTCTAAATAAGATCACATTCTGAGGCCCTGGGTCTTAGAATTTGAATGTGTGACTCTCAAGGTGACATAATTAATTTCACAACTGTTAGGTCTACTGCCATGTTACCCTGTAACCCCATCCTCCTGCTCCCACCTCCCTGATTGGGTTCAGCATCTATTCAGTTACTTTGGCCAAAAATTCAAGGTTCTCCTTTTGTCTTCTATATACTACAGCCAATTCAGGATCAAGTGTTACTAGTTCAACCTTCAAAATGTTGCCTAATTCCTAATGTCTTACACTCTCTTTTTTATTTTATGGAAAAAATAAAATTTGCAAACAAAATAACAAGAGCATAACAATAGCCAATACACTGCACCTTGTTATCTTCAAAGTACTTACAAGACATGGGCATAAAATTTCTCCAAACAACATTGCACAAACCTTTCTTTTCAGTGAATGAGGAGGAACTAGTAATATAATTATTGTGTATTGTTTTCATTTTTCCCTTTTTTCATTTTCCCATTTCCCCACTCTAGTTCCTCTTTCCTTCTGAAGAATTTCTTCACATTTCATAGTTTCTATTATTCATTTTGGACCTCATTTACTCTTTTAGTTTCTGACACCAGGGAGACAGTATAATGTTTACATATGTGAGTTTGATTTATTTCACTTTTGAGTATGGTCTCAAGTTGCATCTATTTGCCTACAAAAGTCTCAAGTTTATCTTTATTTATTACTGAGTAGTATTCCATATATATATATATCTATCTATATCTATCTATATCTATATCTATCTATCTATCTATCTATCTATCTATCTATCTATCTATCTATCTATATCTATATCTATATCTATCTATCTATCTATCTATCTATCTATCTATCTATCTATCTATTTTGGTACTGGGGATCAAACTCAGGACCTTGCACTTGCCAGGCAGGTGCTTATACAGCTGAGCCTAAAAGACCACATTTTTTTTAAAGTTGAACATTTTTTCTATTAATGTTATTGAAGAACAAATAGCAATGAGACATTTTCAAAGCAGGTTAGCAGGACAGTTACAATAATTAATACAGTGCATATTGTTGTCTTCATAATAGTTATTCATAGTACATGATACAGACATGATATCCTGTCCAAACACTATCAGTACAAATCTTTCTTCTCATTGAATTAAGAAAAAGTGGCTGTATATCTATCCTATTTTGTATATACAAATACAAAATGGTCCTTCAATTATATCACCTTTTTTGTTTAGTTTTGTCAGAGATGGGTTTTCTATTGCAATTTAAATATTGTAGGTGCATGAATTCAGCAAAATAATCCAATATAGTCCAGCAGACCATAATAGTAGTGGGTTATCCATAGGACTGGCAATGTCAGAAGTTGTTGACTTGAGCCTTTTACAGCTCAGCATATTAATATGGATTTACTTTTTATAATTTGTTTTTATACTTTTCTGCTGGATGGTTAAGACCAAAATAAAGCAAGGCCTATATAACAAGAAGGGCTAACTTTTGTATCTGAAAATGTCAGTCAAATCCCCTCAGGATTTACCCTGAAACCTGTACTGCAGTTCATAGATCCTTTGTCAGTGTCAGCCATGTGGATGAGTCACAGTGATTGCTTGACCAATTGCTCTTTGTGAAAGCCTGAGAGAGTGTTTTCTCTCCATGTGACTCTCCTTAAGCACACTGTACATCATTAAGCTTCTCTTCTTGAGGTTTAACAACTTAAATTTGCAGATCAAAAATTAGAGGAAAAGAAGGGCTGCAATGGCAGCAACATTTGGCCCTAGCCAATCACTGTCAATGAGGACTCAGGACATAGGAGAACCTGTACTATAACATCCTGTAACTTAGTGGTGTCC
Source organism: Ctenomys sociabilis (assembly GCA_004027165.1). Classification (NCBI taxonomy): domain Eukaryota; kingdom Metazoa; phylum Chordata; class Mammalia; order Rodentia; family Ctenomyidae; genus Ctenomys; species Ctenomys sociabilis. The sequence continues at coordinate 39,450 of PVKA01011056.1, read as the reverse complement.
CAAATTTTCTGATTAAGGAGATTATGTGGCCACAGAGGAATGTGATCAAAGACCATATATTTTATCCATTTCTTTTTATTACTGGCCTTTGGATTGTTTCCAAGATTTAGCCATTATGAATTGTGCTTTTATGCATCTGAGATGAATACACACTCCTCTGATGAAATCCAAATGGTAAATAAATATATGAAAAAAATGTTCAATATCATTGGTCATTTGAGAGATGCAGATAAAACAGTACTGATATCCCATCTCACTCCAGAAAGAATGATTATTAAGAAATCAACCAATAACAAGCCCTGGCAGGGTTGGGAATTGGAAAATCAACCCTTCTCCACTGTTGGTGGGAGTGTAGACTGGTGTAACCACTTTGGAAATCAGCGTGGCGATTCCTTTACAAAACTAGGATTAGAAGTTCCATCCAACCCTCCCATTCCCCATCTGGGTATATTCCTGGAAGAATGAAAAGCATCATACACAGCAGTATATGCGCACTCACTGCCCTCTTACATTTTTTCTACTCCAAACCATTAATTTCCTGCCCAGACTGTCATTGCTCCTCCCCAGTGCTCACACACAGCATCTATCTGCCACACAGAAGTATGATCTCTTTAAAAGATAGAGATGCCACTCCCTCTTCAAATCGCTGCATTTAGAAAAGAATCGAAACTCTAGATCATGAATTAGAAACTTGCTATTCAGAGTGTGTGCTGGGGACCAGCAGTGCCAGATCAAAGAGAAGCGCTCAATCTTGAGGCCCCATTTGAAACTTGCTGAATCAAAACCAGCAAATTGCCAACATCCCCAGGTGATTTGTGTGTGTGGTGCAGCTCGCAGAGCGCTGTGCTCTTTGGACCCTGCGTCAGGTCATCTGACCACGTCACTTCCTTCCCACCACGCCCTTCCGGCCATGCTCCCTCTTGCTCATTGGTTTCCTGCTCCAGGCCCCTTGCCATACCTATCATTCTCACCCCTTGTTCTTTCTGCCTGGAAAGACTTCTAGGCACTTCCCTCTCTCAAAGAGCTACCTCCTGTCTTTGTGTCGCTCTCTATATGCTTAACTCTTTTTGTTCTTTTGCATCATCTTCACAATTAACTAAAATCATAATTTGTCTTCCGTTTATCTCTGCCAGTAAAATGTAAACTTCATAAGGTTCAAGAAATCTTCGTTCGTTCATTGTTCTTTCCTTCCATGCAGTAAAGAAGAATGGGTGGCACAAAGTAGGGGCTAATAAATATTCACTGAAACAATATCTGGTCTTTAGGCCCAAGGTATGCCTTTTTGTCCCCTGTGGAATCAATTATTTTCTCTTGCAAAACACCCTTAACCTACTGTTGAATATAGTGAGGTAGTTTACTAGATCAGTATTGCCTTTATAATTTCCTTCCTGGGGTTTTCCCTTTTCCGTTTCACCCCACCTGTCTCTCTGCCCATAAGCACTTATGCGTTCTTTTTTGTTATATAGCTCCTTGTAAATGGTTCAGAATGAGGCAAAGGGAGGCACCCACTCAACTTTTCAAAAATTCCATAGGCTTACTAATAATTTTATTGTAAGTGGGTAACCTCTGGAGAATCTGAACTTGAAGTTCTTCGTATCAAGGAGAATTGAAAACTCCAACTTTACTATAAGTCAACTCTACCTAGATGGCTTCATGAGGGCTTTGCTTTCTAAGGTGCCAAGGAAGATTCTGAAATCTCATTGTATGCCAATGAGCTCAGACGAGTTCCTACTGGAGACAATTTCTTTTCAAAAGATGTCCCTAGCCAGCTGGGTAACTCAGCAGACTAAGGTGCCTGCTTAGGCAGGTGCGGGACCAGAATTTGATCCTCACTGTGCCATGCTGACCCCACCCCTGGGGTGCACTGAGATGGTGACTGAGGCTGGGTGTGGCGGCGTGCACCTGTAACCCCAGCACTTGGTAGGCTGAAGACAGGAGGATCCCTGTGAGTCTAATCTGTGTAGTGAGACCTTGTAGACCTTGTACTAATTACATTAAAAAAGAAGATCTCTCTAGAAATAGACATACACAGACACGCACACACTATAGTATATGACAAAGCTATTTTGAATTGAAATGTTTAAATAATTTGTTTTAATATGAAATTAAATCAGAATAAGTGTTGCTTTTCTTCACTGGACAAAATGTCATTGCTATGACTTCTGAGGAATTGAGGAGAGTACTTGTACAGAGTCATTGGATTTCTCCATTCTCAGTCTCCTTGGCCTGGGAATTTACAGCCTTGGTGGGCCTTCTGGTCAGTCCCATGTGGCACTGCTATTTTAAACATTTTCTTCCATGACTTTTTTTTTTAATTATTTATTTATTTTTTAACTTCATACAGGGTCTACAGGATCTCACTATACAGACTGGACCCGGAGGGATCCTCCTGCTTTTCAGCCTTCCAAGCACTGGGATTACAGGTCTACCCCATCACAACCAGTCTCAATTGCCATCTCAGTGTGTCCCGGGGCGGGGCTGGCACAGTAAGCCAGGGATTGAACCCCGGCCTCTGCATCTGCCTGAGCAGGTGCTTTAGTCTGCTGAGCTATCTGGCCAGCCCTTCCCATGACTGATTGATTGATTGATTGGTTGGTTGCAGTACTGGGGATATAAATCATGTCTGTTGCAATAACCTATACCCTCAACCCTTTGTTATAATTATTGTTAGGACTTCTTTTAAGACAAGGTCTTTCTAAGTTGGTGTTCCTTTAGGTGTGCTTGGACTTGTGATGCTCTTGCCTCAATTTCCTAGGGCATTGGAATTACACTTGTGTGCCACCATATTTGGTCCAATGGTTCTTTTGGTTCCTTCTTTGTTCTAGTCTTCATTCTAACATGAGTTTTCCTACACTGTCGGGATGTATTTTGGGGAAAACAGATAAGGCAAACTATTTAGGATTCTATAAAATTAAGCTTCACTAATAAAAGACAATTATGGACATACAAGGCTTGATCAAAATATATAAGGATTGTTAAAAAAATTTAACAACTATAATAAAAGACTCACTCCTATTAATCCCATTCAAAATGCTCCCATCTTGGAACATACTTATCTAATCATTTTGCCACTTTCTCAATCAGTTCTGGGAGTTCTCTTTCATGAGTGTCATTATAAGACATGATAAAAAGTATAGCAAACACTGCTGTTGAGTGGCACCCAATGGAAAGCTAGGCCCATTGCAATAAGTGGTGTGTCCTCTTCCTTCTTATTCACTGTATCTGGCACTGTGCAAATTATGCCTCTTACCCAAAGTCAAAATATACATGGAAGGTAAATGTTGAACTGATACAGAATGTAGAGGGAGCCACGACAGCACCACTAGAGGCACTCCAGAAAGACAGCTTCCGGAAGTGTTTCAGGAAGTGTCAAGAACAAGGAGTTGTGCTTTTGAAGCAAAGAAACATTATGAGGAGGATGAGTGGTAATGTATGCCCTACAGTGAAAAAAATTAAATTTAAACATTTACCATATTCTGCCTTATAAGCTCTAGAAAGGATATCAGGAAATTAATCACAGGAACAGCTGCTACTCATGCTGGTTCTTTGTGCACGTGATCAGAGAGGTCACATTTGTAGCTTATCTCCTTGACAACAATATTTTAGCAATTCATAAGGCAAATGCTAGCAATTCTGTCCAATTATCTTTCAGCTTCTGATAAACTAAAGAAAAAGCTAATTCATTTAGTTATTGTTTGTTCCGTAGAAAGTGATGGTTCTTCCCCATACTTGATTGGCCTCTTTATGCCTTTTTTTTTTTTTTTTTCTTTCAGTACCAGGGATTGAACTCAGGACCTTGCACTTTCCAGGAAGGCACTTTTCTACTGAGTTATCTCCCCAGCCCCATTAATGCCTTTTGCCTTTACACTTCCTTAATTGCTTATTTCATTTAAACCTATAAGCAATGTAGTTGAAATTGGACCTACCTAGGGAATTGCTGGGCCTGTTTAATAGATGATGAGTTGAAACAAATGAAAGTTACAGCATCCAATCCAGTGAAGAATTAGGACATGAAACCAGGCCTCTGGACTCTCAGTTGAATCTACCTGTTAGAGTTTTTTCTGTCCATATCGGAGCTTTCACCAACACAAGCGGAAAACAGTTCAACACAGAGGCTGATGTGTGTCCCTGAATATCAGAGAGTTTTTAAGAAAAATTCCACTACATGGAAAGAAACAGTCATGTCTCTTCCTCTGTCATCACTTGAGCCTGCAAGCATCCACTGCTGGCTGTATTAATGTTAGCAAATGAGGGCACTGTGGGGTTGTCAGCACTGATTTCTTTCTCCCCACTCAGTAATGCTTGGATAAGCTCAGTGGACAATTATAGCCTATGTTTTGGGACTCCTTTCCACTAGTTACTTTATGAATTCTCTATAGAGTTACTTTATGAATTCTCTATAGATTTGCCTTAAGAATGTTCTCAAAATTTTCCTAAGAGTTAAAAGTAAGGGAGATGAAAGCAAAAAATGCTAGTGTTCTTCCTTTCTAACTGAATAAATCTGAGAAAGAACATTTGGGTCAATCCACAGTTTTTAAAAAAATTTATGTATTTAGTACAGGGTCTCACTATGCAACTCAAACTCATAATGATCCTCCTGTTTCAGCCTCTCCAGCACTAGGATTACAGGGTGCACCACCATGCCAGGTTTTGGTGGCTGGCTTGATGGGCCTGGAGTGGGCTGGCACAGCATGATGTTCTGGGGATTGAACCTGGGTCCTTGCACTTGCCAGGCAGGTGCTTAGACCACTGAGCTATCTCTCCTCTGTAGTTGTTTTTCTTTCCCATTTATAGTTTTAAGAAAAAAAAAAGGCTTTCAGAAAGGCCAAAGTCTGCCATTGGGCAATTGGTTATTCATAGCGCCACCATGGTGCAGTTCCAGGTGGCACACCTTGTATTCTCATCGAGGTCAACACAAGCACGGCCGCTGTCAGTGCCCAGCTTGCAAGATTCTGAAGACCCTGCTGGCACAAGGAGACTCTCAGGTCTGCTTAATCACTAGCATCTACAGACATGGATATTAAACACGACAAAAGAAAGGGAATTTTCTCTGTCCTCTGGTTTTAAATGAAGTTTGTTTCTATAGTAGACTATTAACTATGGTTCCAAACAATTATTTAAGAGAGGTAGGAGATCAAAGATGGAAAAACAGAAATACAGCTTCCTCTCCCCATTTTTCTAAAAAGAAGAAAAAAAAAACCCAGGCTAAAGACAAACTGAATAAGGACAAACTTGCCAAAGGAGGAGGATTGCTAGAGATGAGAGTGTCAGTCACTTTTGAATGATCTGTAAAGATCTGCTCCCCAGCAATCTAGGATGACCATTAACCTCTCATTTATCTGCAACATATATAGCCCATGGAGTGCACTCTGTTTATTGTTACTTCCTTGAATATATCCTTTAAGGTTTTGTTTCAGGACAATGGGAATGTACTGCAAGTATTACTCTCCCTTGTTTGGTTAAGTATAAAAATCAACGTATCTAGTTTTCTCAAGCGGAAATCCTATTACAGAACATCCAACCTCCAGTATGTCCTCTGGCCCCTCCAATGTCCCCTCCCCCCACCCCATGTGGGCTCTCATGATTTCTCTACACCTTTTCCATGTTCTCTGGCTTTAGGCACACTTGTCCCCCTCTACTGAGCCCCTCAGGCGTTGGGACATGTGGTTTCTTTGGCGCTCGTAGGAGAGCCTGGCCATGCACGCCTTCTCAGCAAAGCTTGGCTGTTTTGTTGAAGACTGGCAGCACCATCTGTATTTCTGCCACCCTGGCTTCATCCTCATCAGCACTCCTAAATTAGTTCATCCATACTGAAGTCGCCCCTCACCCTCTGTAGTTCCACATCCTGCATTTTCAGTTATTCACCGTCAACCATGGTCTGAAGATAGTAAAAGAAAATTCCTTTGTGGAATGCTGGACTGTGTTGGATTGTGTTGTCGAGTTCAAGCACCTAAGTTAGTTGAATGACAATGGAGTGCCCATCTCTGACAGGTGTAGAGCAAGGAAGGGGTGTAGAAAGGAAGAATCATGATGTGTGTGTATGGACAGTACAGTTGGGATAGATAACACTGTGCTTCTACATAATCCTATGAGGGGCAAGATTTGCACTAATGGTGGTTGGACAGGATATTATGTCGGCTTCTAGTACTATGGACAACCACTACGAAAATAACAAGGCAGAGAGTATTAATTATTGAATCTTTGATGTAATTCAAGTATAAAAATTAAGATACGCAAACAGCTACAGTCTCTTAATTTACTGATAAGAGACATATGGTATAATAATGTCTGTAAGTATAATATCATGTATGCACCTTTTATGATACCAAAACATTATGAAAACAGTTTGCAGTGTATTAATTTATCAAATCCATCTTGTCAAGGTATCTTAAAACTGTCTCATTGATATTTGTACTTTAATAAAACAAAAGTAAAATAAAAAAATAACATAGGATAAAACAGGCAAATAAAATATAAAAGTCCCCCCCCCAAAAAAAAGAAAATTTCTAAAGCAAACAACGTATAATTTTGAAATTGGGTTCCATTTTGAATAGTATGACGAAATCTCTAGTCATTTGCTCCTTTCACCCAGGACATGAATTACCCCTTTGGCTAGTGTATCCTTGCTGTATAATCTACCCAAGTGTTAGTACCTTGGAAGCCATCTGATTATCAGATCAGCTGTAGCAATATCACAGAGCTTGTGTTCAAGTCATTTTTATTTTATAATGGCCCAAAGAACAAGAACAATGATGTTGCAGATTGAAGACACTACATGGCAATACTATTATATGACACATTTTTTCCAATATTGAGGACTGAATCTAGTGCCTGTACTCTGAACTATATCACCAGTCTATATAATTTTTATTTTATTTTGTTGTTTACTTTGAGACAAGATTTTGCTAAGTTGTCTAAGCTTCACTGGAACTTGTGATCCTCCTGCCTCAGCCTGTAAGAGTACACGATATTCACATACCACTGTGTCCAGCTCAAGTTATTGCTAGTCTTTCACTGTGCCTTATTTTTAAATCAAACTGTATTGTAGGTATATGCATAAAGGACAAAATGGAGTATAAATAGGGTTTAATATTATCCTTGGTTTAAGGGACCCTCTGGGGGTCTTGGATTGTATCCTCCATAGAAAAAGAAGAACCACTGTATATGTTATCTTCTAAAATAATACACCATCTAATTTATCTATTTACACTCTTTACTGTTCATTTAGCCCAGTTCACACACTCATAGAATTTTAATCTACTGTATTTACTGCAACTTTTCTGGTGCCTAAACAAGTGCACACAATTGGTAAATACCCAGCACCAGTTTTTCTTGGGCAAATCCATTATTACTAGATAGCAGCTATGCAATAAGATTCAGATCAAACAGGTTCATTCTATAAGCAAAATATACAAAACAACTTTTTCCTATACTTCTTCACTTACAGTGGTACATCTGACACTGCTCTTTGGAATCACAATGATTGTAGGGGCAACTATAGATTTTGGGGAAGACACTGGATTTCTTTCCAGGGTGCTAGTTACCTTTAAAAAAAAAGACTCAGGAAAAAAAAAAAAACTTGTTATTTGAAAAATAGATGAATTGCTAAAGGGGTCACAACACATTTCAATTTTTCCATGAGAAAACAATAAACCAGATGATACAGCCTGAACAAAGGCTCGTCTGTCTCTTAGCACTGAGAAAGTTATATGCCAAGGTCTTGTCCCTGATCAACCCTTCAGGCCCTCTTCAGAGCTTACCAGACCTTAACTGCACACAGCTCTGAGTTTTTTCCCTATTTCTTTTATTTTCTTTTATGTTTTAAAAAGACATACACAGGATTTTTCCTATTTCAAATATAATACCTATATGGAAGAAAAGTTATAAAGTACAGAGAAATTATGATGAATCAAATACAATTACATGTTTTCCTACCACTCAAAGTTATATGTACATATGCATGTACAACATTTTGCATTTTGAAAAACACATTATATTGGAAGTTCTTTATATAACTTTCCATCAGCAGGATTTTCATCTACTTGGGACTGACTCTAGGACAAGCAGAAATATTCAGCTTTTCTCCTTGCTTCTTCTCTGAATAGTGGTAACTAACTGGCTGCACAAAATAGCTCACACATACTTTTATTCCTTAAGACCAAGCCCTGTTACCTTTTTGAGATGAAAGGAACACAATAGAGTTCTGGAATTTGCAATTATGCAAATTGTCTTTTGTTTTCTAAACTAAGGAAAGCTGTAAAGTATTCTAGTAGAGCTGAAACACTTCAAGGAGGGTCTCTGAGGCATGCACACATACATGTGTGTATGTGTGCATACTTGTACGTACATATGCATATAACATAGAAGAACCTAAGGAAGTTGTGTGGCACGTGACAATTCTGAGAGCTTGAAGGAGTTCCGTAACATCTCTTTTCATATTGTGTGATATTTCTATGCCTTGACCCCTTACCCATTCTTAGTGAAATAGACTCCTAGCATGTATTTTGGCAGGCTCCTGTATGCCACGGAACCACAAACTTCAGTTACTTGACTTTTATATTACTTTGCAACTTCTGTGTTGTATCAAGGGCTTGCAGTTAATAGATGGCATTTGGACCTATAAAACAAGGAGCAGGACTGGTGAGCTCACAGGCCCTCTACAAGGAAATAACTGATCTCTGAAAAAAAAATTATTTTTCTGATAAGTGACTGTGAGAAGAAATAATATAAAAGTTTAATAAAAGTTCTGACCCATCTCTAAGGCATAGCAGCTGGCAGGTGGTTATTTCAAGTCATAGCTATCATTATAATCACCTTTTATGATTTATATAGATTCCCTGCTATAGGACAGTTATCAAAGCTTTGATCCTTCCCAAGTGTGAGTTTTAGTAGAACAAACAAAGAATCCAAAGCAATCTTCGTGTTTTTGGAAAACAGAGAAAGAACCTAAAATGTCTTTTACTATAAAACAATGATTCTTTATTGAACATTTGCAAATTATAGAGACACAAAAGGAAATAACACTCACATTTGATTCTACCACCTGGGAAGCTGAAACCATTTCTTGAAACTTTTCTATTGGAAAATTATAATCTGTTCATTTTATTCAGCACTGATATTGGCTCTGTGTAACCCTCCTATTCCCACCAGTGCATGCCAAATACTGAAAAAAACTGATAGAAAGGCCAAGTGCAAATACTTTTCTGCTCTATTCCTACAGCAAGTATAGAAGCCATTCATGAAAACCACATGAGAGGTTTAAGGTTGGAAATGTTGTGCCGTGTAATTTCACAGTAAGAGAACAGACTTTCTTTTTTCTTTGAATGAGTGTCATCACTATAGCTTTTAAGTTAATTTTTAAGATGTCTTGATTATAATTTTTACAGCACAACTAAGAGAAAAATACAAACATTTCCCATATGCTACATATACATAGTCTTTTCCATTGTGAAGAACCCTGAGTAGGGTATACAATTGTTACAATTAATGGACCTACCTCCTTGCCTTGGAATTATTCAAGCCTATAATTTGCATTAGGACTCACTAATTAGCATAGATTCTGTTTGGACAAATGTATAATGACACTTGTTGGTCATTAGAGTGCCATTCAGATATTCACTGCCCTAAAAATCCACCGTGATCTGTCTTCCTCCTTCACTCTAGTTTGCATAGTATAATCTCAGATATGTAAAAATTTAATTATGTACTTTATTATAAAAGAAAAATAGAAATTAAGAAACTCAGTGGAAGAATTTTTCATAATGAGCCAGAGTTTCATTTATAGTTCCATTGTGTGGTGGGTGCTCACACTTTTTAGGATCATTTGTGGGACATTTATTTACAAGTGTTCACCAAAGACAAACCTTTAATTTAGTTTATTCAATAAACTACATCAATGCCTTATTTTTGATTGATAATCAACAATACACTGTATCTATTTTATTGCTATCATCATCAACAATGATTTGTTTACATAAACATTAATCATGATCCTCGTTACAGGCCACTGCATAAAATGAGGTGAATAATGAATTATACAGCTTAACTTTCTAAGATCATTTTTGACTGTTAAGTTATTTATGGGGCTCTTCTATGCTCCTGGGAGGGGGATAGGTACATTGTTTAACCACTTGGGAAAACTATTTGGCAGAATCATTTAGTTGACCTAATGGCTGTAGTTCTGGGTAGATACTCAAGAAAATGTATGATTTTGTGTACAAGGTTACATATACAAAAATTTTAATAGTGGTATCATTTGTAGTGTTCTACAAATTAGAGATGGTAAATGCTTATTATTATTATTTTTCTTTTTGGCGGAACTGGGGATTGAACTCAGGCCCTTGCGCTTGCCAGGGAAGCACTTATTCCACTGAGCCATTTCTCCCGCCCCATCAAATGCTTATTATTGCTAGAATTAATTAATGAATAATCATACTCACATGCAAGTACACACACACAGACACACACACACACACATGCACACACACACACACACACACACACACACTGAAATACTGGGCTGCTTAGGGTGCTGGTCAGCGATTTTCTTCTGTAACAGGAAACATAATAAGAGTGGCAGGCCTTGAGGATTAGATAGTCTCTGTCATGACTATGCACTTACTAAAGGACACATCTACATTCTAATAAAATGCATGATGGATCAGATTTAGCTCATTAGCTATAATAAAGCAAAGGAAGCAAATAGGGCAAAGAGAATGAACTACATCTATATGTTAGAGCACGGATAAGTCTCAGAAGGCATGCTAAGTGAAAGAATGCAAATAAGAAAAAGAATACGGAACAGAACTTAAATGTGTTATTGTTATGGCTTCTGTCTAGATGTCCCCTCAAAGCCTCATACAGTCATGGGTTGGACTTCTAGAATTTTTGATAGATTCATGGTCCAATGTTTTGATTATGAGTGTGAGTGCTGTACTCATAGGCAGGTAGCCTGCATACGAAGAATGGTGGTGGCATAGAGAATTTGCTCCTCAGAATCAGGGTGACTCGGTGGTCCAGGACCTTGACCCTGCAGCCAAGAGAGAAGCTGGCTACAGCTCTAGTTGGCAGCAGACCTTGGCATTGATTTTAGGCACTTGCATCATGCAAGAGTTCTGAGAATCAGAAGGCTTCAGATTTCAGAAGAAGGCCTGGGAGACCAGGCAGTGTGCCCCGGAGAGGGCAGTGTGTGAAGCCAAAGGTGCAGGTGAGACTCCAGAAGTTTGTAGAAGCCAGGGACACGGATTGCCTGAAGAAAATTACAAGGAGGGAGCAACACTGGCCCAAGAGAGAAGCTGTGAGAGCTACAACCAGCTGAAAAGCCATAGGAGTGGAGCCACTCAAGCCCGCTGGAGTTCACAGCTTGTCACAGATTGCTTCAGGTGTTCCATATGGAATTGTGGGACTTTTACTTGCCCAGCTGGATTTTGGACTTGCTTTGGTTCCAATCCTTTGTATCCTCTATATGTACCTTTTTTGGAATGGTAGTGTTTATCCAGTGCCACTGAACGTTGGAAATGTCTCACTTTTTATTTTTACAGCAGTTCACAGCTAAGAGACTGCCTTACAACTCAGAGGAGACTTGGGACTTGGACTTTTCAGCAGTACCAAAACTATTAAGACAACAGTAACTCTTAGAGATGATGGACACAATATGAAGGAGGGAAAGCAGCTCGCCGCCTGCTGCTCCTCCCTTTTTGCTCTTACTCTTTTCTGCCACCATGAACCACTACCCTCTTCCATGCACCACTCTGCCTTGAAGTCAGCCAAGTATGGACTGAAACCTCCCCAAACTGTGAGCTAAATTAAACTTCCTGGCTAGAGAGATGGCTCAGTGGAATAAGTGCTTCCCTGGCAAGTGCAAGGGCCTGAGTTCAATCCCCAGTTCCGCAAAAAAAAAAAAAAAAAAAAAAAAAAAAAAAAAAAAAAAAAAAAAAAAAAAAAAAAAAAAAAAAAGAATTAAACTTCCCTTCCTTAATTTTGGGCATTGGACATTTTGTCTCCGCAATGAGGAAAAGTAACCAAGAGAGTTACGTACGTGTTCCTGTTCCCTATAGTGAATGTAATCACTCTGTGCTATAAACATGTAGTAATAGAAGTAAAAAGAAAGAATACACTTTCAAAATGACATTCGTATATATTTCATAATCAGAACACAGAAATCAATGAGTCAGGATGGGATTGTTCAGCGTTAATGCCTGGGAGGAGGTATAAGAATGTATGTCTATTAGTATTACAACTTAAATATGAGTCTCCTAGACTCATGTATGGAAGTTTTTTTTTTTTTTTTTTTTTGTGGAACCAGGGATTTAACTCAGGCCCTTCTGCTTGCCAGTGAAGCACTTATTCTACTGTGCCATCATGGGTGGAAATCTTTTTTTTTTTTTTTTTTTGGTAGGGAAGAACCTACAGGGTGTTCATGGTCTCATTACTAGATCAGACTTGTAGTGATCCGTCTGTTCACAGCCTCTCAAGAGCTGGGGTTACAGCTGTGGGCCACCATGCCCAGTCTCAGATGCCATCTCAGTGTCCTGGGGGTGGGGCAGGCACGGCAGCCTGGGGATCAAACCCCCAGCCGCTGCGCCTGCTTGCAGGTGCTTTAATCCGCTGGGCTATTTGCCTGGCCCTTGCATGGAAATCTTTATCCTGCAAGCATCAGTGTTTAGCCATGTGTCCTAGAGAAGTAATTGAGTCATGTGGATGCTGACATCTTTGATAGATGAATCCATTGATAAGTTCATAGATGAATGAATGGTTTCCTAGGAGATGAAGCTCGGCTGGTGGAAGTCAGTGACTGGAGAGTGTGGTGTGTCTGCCAAGGCTGTACCTTGTTCCTGGCCCCTTTCTTGCTCACTCTTGCCCCTTCTTTGCTTGCTAGCTAGCATGTAATGAGCCTCTTGCTTTTGCTGTGTCCCCATGGGCTAAAGTAAATCTTTCCTCCTTGAAGTTACAGCAGGTATTTGTGACAGTGGTGGAAAGCTGGCCAATATAATCAGGCTGCATGGTTTTATGTGGACACCTGAATTTGGGAAAGCTTTGCTAACCTGTACTATTTAAAATTGGTTACTTCACTATTTCAGTTAAAAGAAAAATATTATTTAATCAAGATAAAGTAACAGCTAAATAAATGAATAAAATTATAAATGCAAATAAATATATACATTATAACTTCAGTTGCTGAGAGACAGAAGGCTACTGACAAGTATAAGCTTGGACATATGTATGCATGTTGTTAATTCTTGTTCTCTAATGTTAAATACATGAATTGAATACCAGGTCTCTCAAAAACATTATCATTTGAAACTGATCTTCTAAGATGTTTTTATAGGAAAGTAAAGAAAATAAATGTGCATGAATAGCATGTTTTTAAAGAAACATCTCCATTTTCAACAATACAATCATTGCTAGAGGAAAAATACGTTATTTACTATTATAACCTAGAATTTTACACAACTCTCTATGCTGGACCAGGCTGGGAGAAGTTAATTTCTATTTTGGGAAGAGTAGGAAGGAAATGGTGGATAACAAGAGGTTAGATAACAGGTACCAAATCTCAGTTCAAAGGACTAAGTTCTGGTGTTCCGTGCTACAGTGGGATGACAAGTATTCACATCTATTATCCATCCTATGAGGATTTGGAGGGGAGGAACATAAAGCCTCCTAGCATCAAGAAATGATAGGATGAAGGAAATTTTAGTAATACTGATCAGATCAGTGCACTTTGCCTGCAAGTGTTGTAATACCACAATGATCCCCGTTAGTATTTATAATTAATGCATGTTACTGGAGAAAAGGTTGCATTTCCCTCTTGCCACTCTCAACTTTCATGTCCCATGCTAGCAACATTTGAATCAAGACCCTTTAATTTTGAGAGATCTGCTGAAGCCTCTGTGAGGACCAAGTCTCGAATGTTTGGGGAATTATCCAAAACATAATAATAGTCACTCATATCGTGTCACCTCAAGTCATCCTGACATTTCATTAGTCATTCCTCTTGTAAACATAACCTGTGAAAGAAGGCTTTTCCTGATACAAAAAGAGAAATAGCAGACAGAATAAGCGCCTTGCACAAAATTGCCTGTTGGGATTAATTTTTAACAACTCCATTCTATAAATAATGCAGTAATTCAGGAAAAATATGTGAAATGTTTCCTTCAAAACATGAAAACTATATTTTTGAGCTCAGTACATACTTCCAAAAGGTTCAGTTACTTTTTCCAAATACTTAATATTCTACAGGATGGCAAAATAGCGCAATGCATTTTCTTGGCATTGTAATAAAATTTTTAGAAGGCAGTTTGACATGGTAACTCTTTAAATGTATTTACATACTCCAGCAGTTACTTGGTGTAATTCTCACCCTGACTAACTCTATATGCTGATACCTGTGAACTAAGCAACTGCACTGAAGCTAGAAATGTGTAATAGTGGGGTCATGCTTGGAATGCCTGCCATTCTGGTCTTCTAAATACATACTGCTTGTCATGACACACCAATTATGGCCAGAGTGTATCTCAAGTAAAGGGTTTTTTTTTTTCTTAAAAAGAACAACTCCAAAATCTCTGATTTGTGGCATATGGTTACCACAAAAAGGATACTTTATTATTCATGGAGTTCAATTATGTACTCCATGAACTTTTCTGGCATTATTACAGTTACTCTAATAATGCACATAGATGCTTCAGTTAATTATAGACAGCATGTATGGGACCATGTGAACATATCACATGTGAACACATGATCATGGTTCCGTATCACTATGATGGAGCAAAAAAATCCCTATTGCTTAGTACTTTTTCTGTGGGTTTCTTAATTTAGGTATGGTTAGATATATAAAAGTCATTATGTTACCATTGCTTGCATCCCTCAGTGCATACTATGCCCTGATGGTGGTAGCCAGAGAAATAGGCTACACATGACCTAGGTCTGTAGATGGCTGTCCTGTGTGCAATAGGCAAGTATACTCTACGATGGTGCTCAACGAAAAATAAGTGAATGACGCACCTCTCAGAATGTGTTCTTGTTTTGAAGCAATACACAGCTGCATTCACAAATGTGAGGGCCTCATTTGGAATGAAACTTTCAACTTTCTATTGTGCCATGTAGAAATAGAATCCCCAGAATCTAGAATCTGGATGAAGATAAAATGATCAATTCGCAGTTTCCTAATGTTGACCATTTTTATTTTACTGAGTCATAGAAATTTTTTGCATGCTGCCTGAGGCTCAAATGTATTAAGCTAATATGTGATTGAATACTTAACAAAAACAAAACAAAACAAAACAAAATGAAGATCAGAAAAGGAAAAAAATATTTAAATGACAAAACTAAACAAAAAAGGGGATATATATGAACGACCATTTTGTATCTGTATATTCAAAATAGGATAGATATACAGCTACATTCTCTTAATTCAATGAGAAGAAAGATTCTTCCTAATAGTGTTTGTAAACAGGATATGATGTCCGCATCTTGTACAATGAATAAACACTAAGACAACAATATGCAATGTATTAATTATTGAAATTGCCCTACTAATCGGATTTGAAACTGTGTCATTGCTATTTGATTCTCAATAAAATTATGGGGAAAAATGTAAAAAAAAGCATTTGACAAAAGAAATCCATAAATCATTATAAATATAGTTTCATATCTGCCTTCAAGATTCTTGTAATAAAAATAATCAGTTATTGAAAGCTTAAACGAATTAGTGATATGAGAAAGCTTTGGTGTTAAGTTATCTGAGCTTCTACACCACCAGTTAGCTACTTCTTTGGTACAGATCTTGTAATTTAATAAACTGTCTTTTGGTATTGTGGGTTTGGAAAAGAAATGTTTATCATTTTTTAGAAACATGCTGAAAATGTTTAATGTTCTGACATTTAACTATAGTAAAGATGACAATTGATAGAATGGCAACAAGTATTCATTTTTAATTCTCTAAAATTCTATTCTTGTATATTTTATGATATAAATTATATTTTTCTCTGAAAATTTCTATATTTTGAGACTTTATAATCTATGAATGTTAAAAAAACATATATTTATAGTTGTTAAAGCATACAGCTTGGTAATCATAGGATAGGGCCTCTTAAGCCACCTTGCGTAGGCAGCCTATATGAAGAATTTAAGAGGTAGAAATCTACAGTGAAATATAATCTGATCTCTCAATAAAAAGTTGTAATGCTATGCATTCCTCAGTTGATGGGGATTTCGGTGTTTCTAAGATCAGACTATGACAAACTGCACTGCTGTAAACATGGGAGCACATATATCACTGTGGTATGATATTTTTTCAGTTCTGGAAAAATACCCAGAAAGCTAATAGCTGGGTCAAATGGGACTTCTAATCCTAGTGTTCTGAGGAATCTCCACACTGATTTCCTTAGTGGTTGCACCAGTCTGCACTCTCACCAACAGTGCAGGAGGGTTTCTTTTCTCCCACAGCCCCTCTAGAATTTGCTGTTACCTGATTTCTTGATGATAGCTCTTCTTTCTGGGATGAGACTGAATCTCAGTATTATTTTAATTTGTGTTTCTTGAATGACCAATGATGTTAAATGATTTTTCATATTTGTATTTACCATTTGTATTTCTTCATCTAATAAGTGTATGTTCAGAAGCCCATTTTTTGAATTGGGTCTTTGAATTTTGGGGGCCCAATTTTAAAAATTCTTTATATGTTCTAGATAGAAGTCCTTTGTCTGAGGAAGAGTTGGCAAAATTTTTTTTACCTATTCATGGGTTTTATTCTTTCTCTGTTGGTGATTTCTTCTGATATGAAGAAACTTTGTACAATGAAGTATTATTCAGCTATAAAAAGATAAACTTGAGGATTTTATAGGTAAATGGACGCAACTAGAGACCATAGTCATAAGTGAAATAAATTAGATCCTCGTGTGTAAATACTGTATTGTCTTGCTAGTGTAAGAACCTGAAAGAGTAAATGAAAACTGGAAAGTATAATACATACTGTGAAAGGAGAAGAAGCTGTTCAAAAGGAAGGAGAAACTGGGGTGAGGGAAAGGAGAACAGAAAGAAAGAGGCAAATGAAAAAGAAATATATATGTATATACATAGGACATGATTGTACTGCTAATTTCTTATGGTTTATTGAAAGGAGCAGTTAATGCTTAAATTTTTTTTGCTCTAGTTTTTAATTTAGTTTTTTGACCAATTTTGCATCCTTGTATCAGGTAACCTGACCAACTAATTTGAAGACAACAATATGCAATCTAACACCATTGTTGGATTTTTATAATTTTGTTTAGTGAAATCTTGTATCATTCTTAATTATTTATTCTCTTTAAAAAGTAAAAACAGTCCTAATGTTTTGAGGTCAAAAATAGAAATGAGGGCTGGGGAGATGGCTCAGTGGAACAAATACTTCCCTGGCAAAGGCAAGGGCCTGAGTTCAATGCCTGATTCTGCAAATAAATAAATAAATAAATAAATAAATAAATAAAAATTAAATTAAAAAATAAAATAAATAATTATGAAATTGTCAGACACAGAGAACAGTGATATATGCAAATCTCCCCGGGAAGCCTCATCCTGAGAGCGTGAGGCCTCAGAGAGGCTACAAAGCTGCTAAGAGAGGAAATGAACCAGGCGAGGGGGCTGAGAAGGAAGAGGAAACTCTGATGTGAGTGGCTGAGGTGAACTGGGTTCTGAAGAAGGTGGCTTTTCCAGAGTCCATGTAGCATTACACAGGTTGGCAAGGTAACTCCGAAGTAAGAGAGATCGGAAGTCTCCTAAAGGCATTGCTGAGCAATGGGAGCAGGTGAAGATGCATATACACAAGCTCACCCCATCCCTCAACCTTGAGTAGGAGTTTCTCTGTTTCATTTATGCTGTGTTAGGGCTAGAAAGATAGACAAGATAGAGACTCCCCTGAAATCTGTAGGTGAAAGGAGAAATGGAAGAACCCACCCAATATTTATAAGATGAAAGAGAGGAGTTTATGAGTTAGGGTCAAGGAGCAGGAGCAGAGAAAGAGGAGAAGAAGCTTGAGGTGGAAAGGGAGGAAGAAACATCATTAAGGAGAAAAGAGGAGAAAAGAGTTACTCCTCTGAAACATGTGTTGGGAATTATTCATAGCTTAGAGTATCTGGATTTTTAATTTTAAAGAATGGGCCTTGGGAAGGACTGATTGCTCAGCAGACTAAAGTGTCTGCTTAGGCAGAGTGCAATAGTTGGGGTTCAATCCCCGGCCTGCCCATGCTGGCCCTGCCCGCAGGGTCACACTGAGACGGTGATTGCATGGTGGTGCGTGCTTGTAATCCTAGCTCTTGAGAGGCTGAAAACAAGAGAATCACTACGAGTCAGATCTATGAATTGAGACTCTGTAGACTCTGTCCTAAATAAGAAAAGAAAGAAAAGAGAAGAAAGGAAGAAAGACAGGCAGACAGACAGACAGACAGACAAAGAGAGAAAGAAAGAAAGAAAGAAAGAAAGAAAGAAAGAAAGAAAGAAAGAAAGAAAGAAAGAAAGAAAGAAAGAACGGGCCTGTGGCTGGGGAGATAACGTGGTCATCTAAGTGCCTGCCTTGCAAGTGCAAGGTACCACATGCTTTGCCAGCCTGGGAACACAGGACATGTCACCTGCGACCAAAACCAGGCATGGTAGAGTATATCTCAGACTCCTAGCACTGGGGAGGCTTAGTCAAGAGGATCACTATGAGTCTGAGCTGTGTAGCGAGACTCTGTACCAAATAAACAAATAAATAAATAATTTAAATATATCTGTATATATCTCTATCTCTGTATCTATATATGAATGGGTCTTGAGGTGTTGATTCATAGTTGCTAACCTTAGCAAGGTTCTCTCTCTATTTCTCTCTCTGTCTCTGTCTCTCTCCCTCTCTCATACTACTCTAGTTAGTTCATTTACATTTCACATAACCTTAGTTTCAAACTAACTTGGTGTCCTCACCTCCTGCTCCCCTTACTCTCCTCAGAGGACCATGCTTCTCAAAACTGAAGTAAACGTGATTAGATTGCACATTAGTGCCTCCCACCAGTCAGTGCCCACCGTGCCCCAGAGGACGTCTCTGTGCTCTTCTTCCTGCTCCATCTTGAGACCACCTAATTTGTCACAGGTAGATTGAAGGTTCACTATTTCTTCTTTCTCTTTTGAAAGACCTTAGCTACTTCCTCCACTCTGTTCTCACCACCGACACATCCACCACCTAGACTTGCTGACCCAGACTGACAGCGCTTTTCTAGTCTCCTTCTTTCTTTCTCAGACAAGTTCATTGATGGAAGAGCGCCCTCCTCAGCCCTAACTGCCACTTGGTTTTGAGTCTTGTCCCTCTAATTATACTTTGGCTGTGCCTGTTGACAGAACTCTTCTCTTGTTGCTGGGACAAATATCCGACACTCAAATGAAGGAAGGAAAGGTTTATTTAGTGTACATTTAGTGGAAGTTTCAGTCCATACTTGGCAGGCTTCAGGGTAGAAATCATCTTTTCTTGGTGGCAAAGAGCATAGAACAAAATAGAGGAACAGCAGCAAAAATGGCAACAGAGAGCAAGCCTGTCTCTCTTATGTTGCATGCAGGCTATCTGCTCCAGGCTGAGTGCAGTACTCACCCATAATCCTAGCAGCACTCACACCTACAATCCCAGTGGATCATGAGTCAATCACAAATTCTAGAAGCCCACCGATTGACAGTGTGAGGCTTTGGGGGGACAACCATACACAAACATAACAGGCTGATGTCACTTTCAGGGGCTGAGATCAGTAGTGGCATTTGGCCTGCACAGCAGCTCATTCAGTATATGCCTTTCCATCTGAAACTCCCCTCTTGCTGAGATGGCTGCTGTAGCATTCTTTCTGATTTCCCATCTCTCTGTCTACTCACGCAGAGTCTCCTACCTGTTTAGGCTTCTACAGATTTCATTTTACCTGACCAAACTTTTGAGGTGAAACTTTCAAACATTCTAAGGTGAACCCTATGCCGCTCTCTTCACCACGCCCTGGGTGAAGTCACCCCCAGTGTGTTGTCGTAGCCACTCACTCTGCATCTCTCATCTCAGCTCGAGTTCCCCTCACCTGAGACTTTCCCGAGCACTCCAAGTCTCTTGCCTCGAACTTGCCATCTCCTTCTTTCAAATACAAATCTGCTTCTCCTGTATTCTGCATTGGTGGTAGTAGGGGGCAGCACCTCCATTTCATAGCATTGCCTGTGCTCAGTCAGCACTAGTTCTATCATTCCCTTGCAAAATCACACCTTGTGCTTTCTATCCTTCCTGATATTGCCTCAGTTCAGGCAGAGCTCTTCATCTCTCATCCGATAATTGCTGTTATTTCCTAAATTGCTCTCTCTCCCATCCTAGGCATTCTCTACTCTAGAGAATTTGTACATCTCTCCCGATAGCTCTTCTGCTTAATCACTCTGAAACAGTGATTTTGTCCTGTCATAAGGCCCTTCAGAACTGTTCCTACCCTCCTTTCCACACTGTTAACTTACAGCTTCTTTTATTCTATTCTCTAAGCATAGCAGCCTTCTTACAGTTGCTCTAATTGGTCACAGTCATTTGCCTGTACCAGTCGCATTTCCTGCCTAAAAATGCTATGGCCTTTCCAATAGTCTCCCTACCCAGTGTCCCGAGGCTGTCTGCTGCTCTCTTTCACACTCAGGTCCTTACCGCCTCTTGCACAGGACCCTCTGCAGACACCATTCCAACCTTCCTCTTCCTATAAGACCCAGGCCTGTTCTTACGGCTTCTCACTCTGTGATGTTGTTGTTTGTGTAGCAGTCCATGTCCCATGAGACTGGGAGCTCTCTGAGAGCAGATGGTAGAAGTGCAGGGTCCTTGCATTCCAGTGCTGCTGCACTGAGTGCGCTCATGATGTTTACTGGTTGAACATATTTCCTAAGTGTAGCTTTGTATGAAGGATGATATCTTTCACTGAATGCCCCTTTCTTTATTGTCAGACAAAATAAAGTGAATAGAATACGCGATGGATATATCTATCACTCTTAGGTTTGATAACTTCCATCTTAATAATCGGCCTTTGCTGCATTGTTATTCTGCAGCTAGCTCTTGTCTGAACCCTGGATCCCAGCTGCATTCAAAAGTGTGAGGTTTTGTTGCCTTGGAAATGCAGTGACATTCCGTGCAAAGAAACAGTGGAACTTGTTTCCTTATGTAAAGCAATATTGATTTCCAAATAAAAAAAAATTAAAGGCAGCAGGATTATACAGAAGCCTTCAAAGCCATAAGCCTCAGACTGAAACAGCTTTCTGTACATTTCTATAAACATAGACCACATCAATAATGGGCCTCCTTTCTGTTTTCTTAACACAATGTTCCATCTGCCCAAGGATAAACTCTATGGCAATAAGGATTCTGCCTTGCTCATTTATATCAGCTTTCAGAGAACTTCTAGTGGGCAGTTGGGTGTATGCCGACACTCGGCAAATATTTGCTAATCTTTTTTCTCTTACGATAGGCTTGAATGGACTGTCTTCAGAGAACTATATACTTCTTATCCAGGAACACAGAGCAATATGCTTAGGAAGCTGCCAATTCCAAGAGCTCAGATAGGAGCCGACCCATTGCTTGGACTGTGTTGTACCCATCTGTCTTCAGCACATTTGAGGAAAGAGCTGTAAGCCATTATAGTGTCCTCACATTTGCGTCAGTCTGTGTCCAGCCAGTCTGTAGGCAGCTCGGTGTTCCAGAAGATACTCTGAAGAGAACAGAACTAGGTCCCTCCTTTCATGATGTTTATACTCTGTGAGTGAGTGTGCCACTAGGTGAGGCTAGGGGACAGCGACACACAAAGAGATGAGTGTCACATTGTCATTTGGTGAAAAGTGCAATGAAAATGGGGCCCTGGGGGAGGGGTTGGGATGATCGTCCCACTACTTTCCTTGGGAACACCCAGGTTCCATTTGTTCTTTTTTGCAGAGTTAGAATATTCTGTCCAGAGATTTTATTCTTTGAGCCTACATAAAGGAAGAGAGAGTTAATGTATCCAAATGAAAGGATTAACGTGCTTGTATCAATTAAGATTGAAACTCAGGAAGGCTTCTAAGCTCCATAAATCAAAACTAAGCAACTTGAAAGCTTTTGTCTAAATATCTTGAGTAGAAATTTTTAAGTCAAGCACACTAAAATTAGCACTTAGAATAATCTGCCTTTAATAACCCATGGGACTATTTCTTTTTTATATTATAGTAAATTTGAGAAATTGTCTCTTGTTTTGAGATAGGGTCTCACTATGTAGTTCAGGATGGTCAGGAACAGACTATATAGTCCAGGATAGCCTGAAATTCATGGTCTGCCTGCCTCAACCTCCGGAGTGCTGGGATTACAGGTATATACCATCATGCATGGCCCTATGGTAATTACTTTTAAGTGTTATTTTAATTTATTATTTCTAGATTTCTATTAATACTTCTAATACTATTTTTGACTTCTAAATAGTAAACATGCAATGATTATTATCTACTTATTTGAACAAATTGAGAAAATTTGATATTCAAAATGTATCAAAACTATCAATTATATATCAATAATACTTCAATGAATATAAAATGAAATGCAAAGACTTAGGACATTTTCTTAGTGTTAATAAAATTGCATTAGTAATATTTATAAAGGAAATTTATAAAATATTTAAATATTTATTGCTATTTTATCCTTAAGAGATTTACTAAGTAGATAATGTCATTGATATTATTACTTATAACTCAATTTTTAAAAAGTCTAAAGTCTATAACCTTTAAGTGACTTGTCCATCCATGACCTCAGTTACTTATGGTACTAGGCCTTTAGATTTTTTTAAATGTATTTGGCACAGGGTCTACAGAGTCTATAGGGTCTCACTGTGTAGATCGAACTTGTACTAATCTTGTTTTCAGCCTCCCCAGTGCTGGGATTACAGGTGCATGCCACCACTCTCAGTTTCAACTGTCATCTCAGCATGCCCGTGGGGGCAGAGTTGGCACAGCATGCCTGGATCAAATTCTGGCTATCGAACCCCAGCTGTTGCACTCTGCCTAAGCAGACACATTAGTTTGCTGAATTATCTGGCCAAACCTGTTATTTTTAGTATGCCAGGTGGCTACCTTATTAGAAATCTGATTTTGACTTAAAATAGATTATATATCTGAGAAAGAATTTATAGGCTTCAAAAGGGTCCACATATAAAAATCTTAGTTGATGCCAGTGTTAACATGAATACATATCATTTTTTCTACATTATGAAGAATGAAAATACTATTTTTACTTTTTAATTAAGATAGTGTAGTTTTGATACCAATGGGAAAATGAAAAATTTTTTTTTATTAAACCTAGAATTCAGATCTTCAGGGCTAGGGATGTAGCTCAGCAGCATAAGCACCTGCCTGATAAGCACAAGATCCTGAGTTTGATTTTTGGTACCAAAAAAAAGAAAAAAAAATTCAGATCTTAAGAGTCACATGTACACTGGGTTTAGATTAGTTTGTTTGACAAGTATCTAGTGAATAGTTGTATTTAACCTTACCCAGAAGGTGTGAGTTTAAAGAATATTCTGCTAACACTCTAGGACTAAAGAAAAATGCTTGCCAACTAACTAAATAGAAGGGATCGGAACTCTTTTATCCAGGATTTCAATCCTTTTTGGATGAATGGGAACAGCTGAACAGTGTGTGCTCTGGTCTCAAATTCCTTTCCAGTGTATACATTCAAGCTCCCTGTGGCTTGAAACTCATACTGTCCACATCCCTTACCTGGCCTTCCTGTTCCAGGGCTTAGGGCAGGGCTCTTGCATTATCTAGAAAGCTGTCACCTGCTCTGCTTTCCTATCAAATGTGGATACCTTCACATCCCTCTGACCAACACATTTTATTTGCATTTTTGTTGTAGTACTTCCCACTTTCAAGCTCATGTTACATATATCAAGTTCAAGACTTGATTATCACTGGATTGGAAACCTTCTGAGGGCAGAATCTGTGTCCCATTGTTGTTTGTATTCCCAGTGTCCACCACAAACAATGCAGAGAGAAGCTGCTGGGTTGAATCCAGGTAATGAACATTGAATAAATGCTCAGTTACATCTTTAGGTTACCATACTATGTGGAATAACACATCTAATATTTTGCAAAATGGCCTTACATTTATATAATGTTTCACTTTTTATTTGCGTTTTGAAACTCCCTCAATATTATTAACCAATAATTTGTTTTTATTCTTAAAAATTTTTTTTCTCTTTTTTTGTGGTACCAGGGATTGAACTCTGGATCTTGTGCTTGCCAGGCAAGTGCTTACGCCATTGAGCTATATCCCTGGTCCCAATAATTTATTTTTAATAATTGTTATCAATGTTTACATTTTTTGTTGTTCAGTATTTATCTAGAAATAGTAGATAAATGAACTTCTAAGGGCTGGGGAGATGGCTCAGTAGAATAAGCACTTCCCTGGCAGGCGCAAGGGCCCGAGTTCAATCCCTGGATTTGCAAAATAAATACGCATTCAACTTTTCAGAGCTAACAGTAGGATGCAAGACTTTCTGTGGTTGAGCTGAAAGTTAATAAGATTGATTTTATGGTATTGTCTTATGTGGAAAATTAGCAAGTTTACTTACTATAAATCAGTGATTTATAGTAAATGTCAACTAGAATTTTGGCTAATAGGAGCACCCCTGCTGTGATTCCAAGGTAGTGTCAACTACCTATTGGCTTTGGGATCAAGCTGGGGAGCTGGTGGAGCACACTTCTGGGTGGGGTGTGACCTTGGGGGTCCCTTGACTTTTCTTGTCTGGCACTTTTCCTGTGCCCTATCTCCTTGCCATCATGAACTAAAGCAGCTTTGTTCTACCTGCTACGATAGAACCTGTTTATGTCTCTGCCTGTAAACCAGATGGTTGTGGACTGAAACCTGAGCAAATTAAACTTCTCTTTCTTTAAGTCATCAGTACTGCACATTATGTCTCAGTGATAAGAAAGCTGATGGATGCATCTCCCTGCATACATCTAAGACTCATGGGAAACCAATTCTTATTACACATCCAAATAACCATGGCTCTTGTCTGCATGGACAGAATCAGCCATAGAACAGCAGCACAGTCTCAGAACACTTGAAATGGTAGCAAATACACCTTGATGAAGAGGACAGACAAAAATATAACACTTTATATCATAAAATATATAAATAGCTGACATAACTATACATATGTAGATGTTATAGGTGAATGAAAATAAAGATATATCATAAAATACAATAACTTAGAAATTAAGGCTTTCTGTCTGAGAGAATCCTACTCAAGAAGATGGCAAAGAAGGAGGAGAGGGAAGCAGCCAGTCTTTGTTCTTTGAAAATTTCTTTTCCCCAGATTTATTATTTCTCAGAGCAAGGTTAACAAATGAACTAAGAAGCAAGTCAGCATGAATCATTTTAGATAATTTCTTTCATCCTTTAGTTTTTTTTTGTACCTAACAGTTTTCTTTGTACTTTTGAAAGCAAATTTTGTCAGCAATTTGCCATAGTTCATGCATTGGGAGATAATGAGACACTGTAAGAGATAATTTCTCGTCCATTTCTCCTTTCCTTTCATATCCGTGCATTAGATTTGAGGTCTGAGTCTTGATAGATGGTTGTTTACCCTCGATATAATGTTATAAACCAAGGCCAATTTGAACTCAAGAGGAATCTTGTGATTAAATTTTAAAAGGGAGTGGGGTATGATACTAGGAAAAGATGAGAGTTCTGAACCTGTGGACCTGAGCCTAAAGAGTAGCAGAAGGCTACACTTCAGTGCAATTTTGTGCTCCACTTTATCATCCACATTTGCCTGCTCTGAGCAATTTAAAGGAAGGCGTAGTGATACTCAGTGTGGCCAGCTCTGCAAGACAGTGCATCCTGTGTACCTTCATATTCAACACAAAGCATTCTTCTAAAGGATTCCCTGCAAGAATTGTCCATGACAATGATTTGTTCCCATTTAAAGTTGCACTGAGTAGAGTGTTTCAGAAAAACTTAAGCAGGATTTTACACTTATGTGTTACTTAAGGTAATAAGTTAGAAGTATAATTTTCGGTAAGGATGGTTATTCATGAAAGTTAGTGATGCAGATACATCAAAACATGAAAACTATATATTTTTTCAAAGTAAACTGAGAGTTCTGCAGTGATAGAGAGAGAAGAAATCTGCAGCTGTGTTCCTGGCTAGTGACACTGGTCTGTACTCTAGCTTGGCTGTGCTATAACCAGAACACAGGCATGATTCAGGGAGGCGGGCACTCCACGGGCGTGTGGTGGGCAGAGATAGAGGAACCAGGGAACCAGTCAAGATGTGGATATCTCCAGTGGGATCTCAGCATTGGGGTATGGTAATGACCAAGGCTAAAGTCTTGGAAATACAGACTTTATATGTTTGGTTTTCTCACAAACTTTTTGACTTAGGCATTTAAAAAGCTCTAAAATTACCCGCAGAAATATGAAATATATTCACAGTTGTTAACACTGGTAAAACTTAACAGTTTCATAAAATATCAAATTCTTTATCTTTCATTGTTGGAGATTGCATGTTTTCTCAATAAATGCTTCAGGAATTCATAAGGGCACCATCAAAGGATTCTCCACCAAACTAATTACTACCTTTGGCAATAGAGAAGAGATGCTTTCTTGTGCTAATACTGAGGTTCTTTCTTGAAGTAATGCAAGATATGATCTCAGTTTTAGTGACTTATGTATTCATTCCTTGACTTCCTCCTGTTTATTTTAAATGAGTAAGGTATTCAGCTTTACTTTTTTTCCTTCTCATCTTGCACTGTATTAATGTGAAGTTGGAGGGAGGCCTAGGGAAGATGCATGCTAATCGCAGGTTGGTCTTTGTGTCCTGATACCCATGGAAGTTTCGCTTTGTTCTTTTTTCATCTAAGATTTCAAAGGACTTTATAAGGGTTTGAATCAGAGTTTAACAGTCTTAAAAAATAAGTAGGGAAAGTCTAAGCCTTCATAGATGTAATCTCCCTATGTGAGAAACTCAATGTCACCAGCTATAACCTTATCCTCACTCAGTAGTACATAATAGATAGTAAAAAGATGGCATTTAAATGTAAAATGTTCTTCCTATGTGTCCTCAAATTAATAAAAACACACATTGTCATTAATTCCTTATACTATTTATTTATGTTGTTTATATCACTAAGCAAATAAAAATCCAACAAATTAGTGAAATTTATAAGGTTAATAACTAATAGTTAATGAACTGTTACACTGCTTAATTAATAAGCCGTACTTTCATGGGTATCTATATTTTGAAAGAGAAAGCATCTTTTGATTTATTTAGACTAAATGACCAAATGATGTAAGATGCTGAGGCTAGATGTCACCTGTCACACTAAGTGCTCAATTAATTGCATGATTGTAGTAGTAATTTAAAAGTGACTTGCATAAATATATTTCTGAATCTGAAACTTTGTGCAATTTATCAGGTACAGTAGGGCAATATTTGACGATTAGGAATGCTTTCTGGCAGTTGTACGGACCACATTATATGATCTAGAAGAAATGGAAAGAGGACTGATCTTATTTTGTGTGAAGTCTAGCTGATAGGCAGACAATAGCATATAGTAGACAGTCTACTGCTGCCCTCCTAGCAATTAATAAATGAAACAACTTATGTATGACTCAAGGCAGAGGTTCAGTCCAAATTGCTGATGTGGTCTTGCCTTTAAAATCATCATGGGTTAAAAATTGATTTAAATTAATAAAGTAGTTGAAAACTACAGTGAAGTAATATATTAAGGGTATTAAGGTACTTGCACTACTAGATCATTTGCCTCGATTTCCTTACTTGTGAAGCAAGCATCATAATAGCACCAAGACCATCTTGCTTTGTAAAGAATTAACTGATGAGTAGACTTGAGGTGGTGGTGATAACAGCTTCTCAAATCCATGATCAGGACATGTGGCTGGACAAAGAAGAATTTTTTTTCTTTTTATCTACCTACTCACCTGCCTACCTACCTACCGATCTTTGCTCAGTATCATAGAATGTTAGAGTTTCTGAGAAATTTTCATGGTTAGAGAAACAGAATATTGGGTATTTGAAAGGGTGTCTAGATCCTATGCTGTGTTCGTTGGTTATGTGCTTCCACTAAAGTCCTCATTTTCCAGTGAATGTATTATTATATAGCCACAATCTTAATTAAAATCAAAATATGTGAAACTTGTAATAGGTTTAAAACACCAGTATAAGAAAATAATATTAGGAAGTTGTAAAAATGTGTTTTTTAAATTATGAGAAACCTTTGATTACTTGTTACATGATTATCTTTATTTATAAATAACCAAGATCAGGGCCAGCCAAATAGCTCAGTGGATTAAAGTGTCTGCTTAGGCAGTGGTTGGGATTTGATCCCCGGCCTGGCCTGCCTTGCCAGCCCCAACCCCAGAGCAAGCTGAGAGGGAGATTTAGACTGGGTGTGGAGGTGTGCACCTGTAATTCCAGCTCTTGGGGGGGCTGAACACAGGCGGATCACTGTGAGTCTGATCTACATAATAAGACCTTTTAGACCCTGTACAAAAATAAAGCAAACAAAAACAAAACAAAACCAAGGCCTTCCCTTGGTTTTATTTATCTTGCTGTCTACTTTTGGGTTTTCTTACCGGTAGGCAGTCAAGATACAAAGTGGTGTAGTAACTAATAGAAATTAAAATGAATTGTTCTTTGCTTATCAATATGATTTAAGATTTAAGCAGATAAGAGTTTTACTGGTCTGTTGATGGAGCAGTTAATGCTTAATTTTTTCTTCTCCTTTTTAATTTCTTGTAACTTAAAAAAAATTCAATTTTGCATGCCTGTAGCTTGTAATCTAAACAACTAATTTGAACACAACATTTTGCAGTATAAGAAACATTGTTGAATTCCCATTAATTTGTCTCATGAAATGCTGTATTGTTTCTAATTGATTTTGTTTTTACTATTTTTTATTCTCTTTAAAAAATAAAAGGGGACTTACAATGAAAAAAAGATTTAAGCAGATTAATGTGAAATTTTATGAAAATAAAATGTATTACCTTTGTCATTTTTTTCTAGCACTATAATAAAAATAAAATTCATTGGACGTATTTTGTGGCTTACAGAATTTCTAAGCATACAACATCATCAATAATCTATTGAGAGAGAACTAAGGGACTTCTGTGGAAAGCCAACTTACTTCTGACTGTCATTCAATTAACATGACTCTTTAGAACGATTCCTAAAAAAAGATAAGTATGTAGCTACATTCTCTTAATTCAGTGAATAGAGGCATCTGCTCTAATAGTGTTTGTAAAGAATATCATGTCTGCACCTTGTACAACAAATAACCACTAAGAAAACAATATGCAATGTATTAATTATTGAATCCGTTCTACCAATTTGATTTGAAACTGTCTCATTGCTATTTGTTCTTCAATAAAATTATGGAAAAAAAAGAATTTCTAAGCACACAAATCCAAAATTTTGTAAGTTAAGAACTTCTCATTATGACTGGGACGATTTCTCATTCCGAAGTAAAATCTATCACTTACATTGTACTTCTTGCTAACTTATAAAATAAGAAAAATAATACCAACTTCATTTCTTAACAGAATAATATACATTAAAGGTGACTGTCAAAGTTATTGCTATATTGTCCCCAAAAAGCAAACGAGTATTACATTATTGAGACTCTGTCACAAATCCACTGTGGGTTATAGTTAGGCTGAATTCAGATTAGTTGAAACATAAATCTCTTCCAGGCCATGGAAATCAAGAGTATTTTGTGCTGTGTTGTAAATAAACTAGTTTGTTTATCTCTTATCCCCTTGGCTGAATTATAATATGATTCATCTTGCCTTTGATCATAGTTCACATTCCTCAGTACAAAGCACTCTGTACTATGCTATGCTGATCATCCAAGAAAAAATTCAAAATGCTCAGAAACACGGCTCCAGATTGACAGTTACTAAAAGGCAAAACCTTTTTTTCATCGTCAACAATTCCACAAACTTGCCATATCTGCCTATAAATTCTAAACCTCTCTAAAATGGAACAAGAGACAGACAGTAAACCCACAGAACATCAGAGATTCCTTATGACATCAACATGCTTAGGAAATTCGAAATGAAAAGCTTTCTTACCTAGCATGCAAACACATTTGGCATTCTGATCAGGGTTATCAAACAAGATTTCGCCACACCTCTGAAATAGAAAGATAGGCATAGTTATTTTAAGATTTCCTATCAGGATTCCCAAGGTAACCTATCCATGTAACCAGACCTTTCAGTAATGTTCCCTTGGATTACTTGAGTTTGGAGACTTTGTTTATTTATTTAGTATTTAGTATAGGGTTTGTAGGGTCTTACTACGCACATCATACTCATAGTGATTCTCCTGTTTTCAGCCTCTCAAGTGCTGGGAATACAGGTGGGCACCACCACGCCCAGTCTCAATCACTGTCTCAGCAACCCTGGGGCAGGGCCAGTATGTCAGTTTGGGGCTCAAGCCCTGGTCTTTGTATCTGCCTAAGCAGGTGCTTTAATCCTCTGAGCTATCTGGCTGGCCTTGAGCTTGGAGTCTTTAAACAGATATCTTGTAGTAAAATACCTGAGAGGTGATTTAGGGTACATGGTTCCTGAATGCCTCACTCCCTTGGCTACACCTGAATCAGTGTGCTCCCATGAAAAGTCACACCTTGAGATGCATTTGGTGTTAGCAATTTCTTTCTTATTGAGAGATATACAGTCTATTAGGTTCAGTTAATAATCCTCAGAATTGGTCCTTATAACCATACACAAATGTTATCATACGTAAGTGAGGTGACTTATATTTACTCCATGAAGTGTGTGTGGGGTGAGTCAAATGAATAAGCCAAAAAGTGGTGCTTTAAATGTTTTTGCCGAACCCACAGACTCATAGAAATATCAACTTTCTTGTCTATACATTAGTTATAATTTGCTTGTTAAAATTTTCGGGCAAGGCAAACTCCAGACATGTAGTTAGTGCAGAATAGGCCACATTTGCGTGTACTGCACCAATTGGAGAATGCTACCTTCCATTTTTCTGTCTCCAACAAGATTTTGATAGGATGGCTGAGATCTGACATCAGAATGGGGTTATAAAAGATGGCAGTCATTACACTTGTGGCTGCTGTGGGCCTTTTTGCTGGCTGCACTGTTGAGGATGAGTTTGCTCTCCTTCTCTAACAAGCCTGCACTCACTCCACAGAGCACTTTTTACACAGTGCTTCTTTTTCCCTTTTCTTACCTTTAATGCCTTTTATACCTCTCATAGGTTTTACAAATGTAAATCCTGCCGACTTTTTGCTTGTCTTGTCCAAGTTTTTGAATAGGACAACAAGAGCTTGGAAGGGACCCCTGGGGCACCCCAGTAATTGTGAACAGGCTGGATTGTCTTTCCCAAATACTTGGTCTCCCCACTCATTTCCTTTGATTTTTAAGGTGACTGAGGACTGCCTATTTTCACTCACTGTCCTATTTCTGTAGTTCTTCAAGATTTGGCTAATCCCATTCCCACCATTATACTTATGCTTAATATATTACATGACAGAATAATGCAAGAAAACACCTCTTGATCTGAAGACCCATGCTTTTCACACTTAATTATGAAATTCTTACAAAGATGAGGAGGTTGAGAGGAGGGAAGATGATGCCCTTGAAATCAACCCATTTTTAAGCTGACCTACATTTTGCACAAATGTACGGGCAACTGGCCTGGAGATATGAAAAAGAAGAAAGGTGCTTTGTTGAGTCAAGAAGATGAACTAGGAAGGATGGAAGCTGGATGCAGTGGAAGGCAGAAAGAGAGCAATGTATTCTGATGTAAAAGGGCACTGAATTCTGGGTATAGAATTTATCACGAACCTCTCCCCAGCAACACTGCAGACCTGGTGTGAGATTTATCATGTGACTTCATCTTTTTATGCTTCGTTTCTTTGTAAGTAACACTGGGTTGTAGATACCTGCCATCAAGTCAGGTCATGGAGCAAATGTGCAGATTAATGATCCATGGAATCTGATCCTACTTTTGTTCCTGTTCTGCTTTTTGGCAGAGATAGAAGCCTTTCAAACAGCTATTTGGAATCTATTTTCTGCATCAACTTCTTTTTAAAGTAATATTTTGATGACCTGAAAGAGTTAATGATTATTTTTAAGTGAGGGGTTGAAGTTTCTTGAATGTTTTCAGCTTGGTGGCAGAACCAAGTGCTAAGAATATGTATCAAGTTGCAGTTCAGGTTCACGAGGAAATGACTTGGGAATGCTCTCTTGCCCTTTGTTAAATGCCCACACGTGTGCTACCAGAGGAAAGCTTTCCCTCTCTCACTGTAGGGCCTTACTGGGGTGGTGGTGGGTGAAGCTCACGCAACTTCACATGACTCCTGTTTGCAAGGGCAGCCTTGCATGTGCCTCCTAGCAGACACATCAGGCCAGGCCCAGAAGGTCTAGCTTTTTTTCCTGGGCATGGAAATTCCTAAAATGCCCGTGAAGCATGCCTTGCTTAACAGTCTTGGCCTGCCTTTGTTCACTGACCAGATAAACCCATGACCAAGGAGCAAGGGCAGGTGTTGTGGCCCTGCTGGTGAGGAGAATGACGCATTCCTCTTCCTTGCCTTCATCTCCTTCTTCCTCCGGGAAGTGAGGGAGAAATTTCAACCAATTTCATGATTGTCCTCTTGGTGAAATTATCTGAGGATTTGACAGATTTAAATACAAGGCCCAGAAGGGAGTCTGATTGTTCTCAGCATTTACAGGAAACCAGATTCTTTGCAGAGCCTGTTTTCATTGATGCCAGTGTTTACCAGGTCCTTGCTGCCAGGCTGCTGCTGGCTGTGCAACCCTGAGTGGTGACCCAGTTTAGGAGATTAATTAGGCTAAGCCACAGTGCCCAACTCTTAGAAAACCACAGGCTCTGCCCTAGGAAGGTTTTGAGTTCTGCGGGGCTCTGAGCTGCTGAAAGCCTCCTCCCTCCATGCTCTTGTCACACTCACTGGAACAGCCATTCCTTCACCTCCCTGGGTGATTCTGACTTTGTACCTAGTTCTGTTCATTAATGATCTATGTAATTTTTAGATTCCCATCTCTCATTAGGGACTTCATCTTTGCTTTGCCTCCTTCTGTGCCTGAAATACTGAGACCCAACACCCTGTTCCTGCCCATCTCTCACAGTGGACACTGTGCCCATCTAGCAAGGAATAGCTATTGCAACGTCAGTCCAAGGGTTTTGGAGTCCTGCTAGCAACAGGGAAGTCCTTCCAACATATGCTCTCTGTCTCAGCACATCATCATGTACGCAAGGCTGGTGCCCTCAGAGACAGCAAAGCATCAAACTGTTCATCAGGCCTCATTGCACCCTGGTGCTACGCACATACAGGACATCTGGTAAGTATTTGAGGAGCAGCCCACATATTTATTTTGAGCTAACGCTATGGCTTAAGCATTGTCCAATGTGTTGTCTGTGTACCATTTGGTACTCTCATTACGTCCCTTTAACAGCAGAAAATGGAGGCACATACAGTATCCTCCTCTAGGGAGCGCCCTTCTCATGCGTGAGAGAATCCATGCTAACAGGTCACCTGATACTGAACCCAATTACACAGGTTTCTACGCCTTGGTCCTCACTTTTGCTGTGGCCAAGTGGACTGCCTCTGTTGGTGGCCCCCTCTTTCACCTGCTAACTGCTTGCTGTTTGCAAGAGCTGCCACCTGGAAGACCTTGGCTCAGTCTAACTTAATTTCAAGCCCTGTGGGCACCTTCTCTTATTTATTGTGTTATCATAGGTAACTTACTTAGCTGTGTCAAGCCAGGACCACTGGAAACTTAGTTTTTAATTCATTATGAATAAGAATGTACTAGTTTAAACTATGGTAGATAAAGCTATAATATAAAAGTAAGAATTTATAAATGTATCCATTAAAAATACCAGTTTGATTCTATTTATTTTAGTAATAATAAATAAATACGTTTAATTTTAAAAGTCAGATCAAATCCAGGGGAGATAGCTCAGAATCATAAGTGCCTTTCCTGGCAAGTACAAGGTCCTAGTTTCGATCCTCAGTACCACAAAAAAAAGTCAGATCATTTCATAAATTTTTCACTAATTCTCTTTGAAAGGATTTTTATATTAAATTTAGAAATATATATATATACATATATATATGTATATATATATATATATATACATATATATATATAGTAAGAAGAGGAATGTAAAATGGTACATTTATTGTTCATAAACTAATATATGGGATTGACCTGTGTCTAGCAACAGTTTATTAGATAAAGAAAATGTGGCATATATACAAAATGGAATATTGTTCAGGCTTAAAGAGGATAAATTCTTATTTACAGCAACATGGATGAATATGAAAGAATTATGTGAAGTGAAATAATATAGGCACAGAAAAACAAATGCTATGTAATCTCACTTATGTGTGGAACCTAAAAAAAATAGAATCAACAGAAGTAGGGCATATACTGATGGATACTGGTAGCAGAAGGAGAAGAATACTCCGAAGTTGTTGGTTAAAGCATACTGATTTCAATTAGAATAAGTTTGAAGGATTTATCCTGTAATATTTATTCTATAATATAGTGAACACAATGCATTGTGTACTTGAAAATTGTTAAGAATATATTTAAAGTTCTCAGCTCAGAAAAAATTACTTGTATGTGAGGCAAATCTTGTGTTAATTAGCTTCACTTAACCATTCCACCAAGTACATATTTCAAAGCATAAAACTGTATACCACAAAGATATATAATTTCTTATTTTGTCAACTAAAAAGAATATCGAAAATAAACTATATTCTTGAAGTTAAGAGTAGTTAAAAACTCTATAAAATACATTAACTTAATAATGTTCCATTTTGTATATATGCCAGTAAAATATACAATACAATAATTTTCCTAAGTAGACTATAATTTTAATTACTTTCATCATAGATTGAGTTGCAAACATTGATATTAAGAGTATTTCTAACTCATCCGCATGGCTGACACTGACAAAGGATCTACAAAGTAAGGAACAGGTTACAGGATAAACCCTGAGGGGACTTGGCTGACATATTCAGATACAAAAGTTACATCTTTTGGTATACAGGTCTTTCTCTACCTCAGTCTTAACCATCCAGCAGAAAAGTATAAAAATGAGGTATATTAAATAATGCCATAATAATATGCTGAGCTGTAAAAGGCTCTAGTCAACAAATTCTGTGGATAACCCACTATTATTGTGGACTGCTGGACTGTGTTGGAGTGTTTTGCTGAATTCAAGCACCCATAGTAATAGAATGATGATAAAATACTGATCTCCAACAGGACTAAACAGAAAAAAGGGAGTACAAAGGATTTGTATTTATATATACAGCACAGTTAGGATAAATATGCAGTACTTTCATGTAATTCTATGAAAGAAAAGATTTGCACTAATAGTGTTTAGACAGGACATCCTGTCTGTTCTTGTACTATGAATAACCACTAAGAAGATAGCAATGTAAAAAGGATTAATTATTGAAACTGTACTATAATTCAGCTTAAAAAGATAGATATATAGCTACATTCTCTTAATTTAATGAATAGAGGCATCTTCTCTAATAGTGTTTGTAAGTAGAATATCATATCTGCACCTTGTACAACAAATAACCACTACAAAAACAATATGCAGTATATTAATTATCGAATCTGTTCTACTAATTTGATTTGAAACTGTCTCATTGCTATTTGTTCTTCAATAAAATTACAGAAAATAAAAAAGAGTACTTCTAAGTACTCAATGAGCATCTTTTCCTTTTCAAAGGATATCAAAATTTATCATTACATTTCTATTTGGAGGCCATCACAATTTCATCATTTATAATACTTATCCGATTGTATTGGAGGGCAGCAAAATGTTTATGATGTATAATAATATTGGCAATAGTATCATATACTCAAAAGAAATTTTTAAAAACAGTGAAATCTCACATTTTGTTCTCCATGTTTGACAGATAGCAGTACTTCCATCTTTCTTGGGCCAACAAATGTTCCACAAGTAAGCTTTCATATATTTTATAATTTTATTCTATTTTTTTGAGTATACTTGCTATTCTTAGCCTTCTCCATGGGCCTCCAGCTGCCACTCATCCTTCATCCTTTTAGAGAAAGTGTCCTGATATTTTTGGAAGGGAGGAAACATCAACAAACAGAAAGATTTTTTAAAAAATATATTTGGTACAGAGTCTACAGAATCTATTGGGTCTCTCTATGTAGATTGGACTCATGTTGATTCTCCTGTTTTCAGCCTCCTAAGCTCTGGAATTATAGGCATGCGCCACCATGCTTAGTCTGAATCACTATCTCAGAACTCCCTGGGGGCAGGGCCAGCACAGCATGCCAGGGATCAACTCTGGCCACTATGCTCTGCCTAAGAAGGCATTTTAGTCCACTGAGCTATCTGACCAGCCCTTGAAAGTGTTTTTTTGGTACTGAAGTCAAACTCAGGACCTTGTTCTTGCCAGGCAGGCGCTCATGCTGTGAGCTATATCTTTAGACCAAGAAACAAATAGAATTTAAGGTAGGATTTCTTATTGCTTTGGAGTTTGACTTACTGTCAGGTAGGACAATGAGAGTTGTTTGGAACTAGATAATGTTAACTGCTATCTTAATAGGTTATGGATCTTTGAAATTCTCTTTACACATTTACAGGTTTTTGTTTTAACAGAAAGGAATTTACTAAAGGGAATTAGTTGCTTACAGCATAATGGAGGACCAAGCAACAGGCAGGACTTCTATAAGTGACCCTAAGAGCGCTGCAAAATTGCCTCTGAGAGCTGTGAGTTCACTGGGAAGATAGACCAAGAGGGAAACTGGAGAACCAAGAGACCACACTGGATTGTTAGTTTCAAGAACACAGCATAGGATGGTGATCCAGGGACTGGAAAGCAATTGGCACAGTTTCCTCTTGACGTCCTCCAAATTAGTGACTGAACATTGGACTCTGTTATCAAAATGCAGAAAAAAAGCTCACTTCTCCATGACTGTACTTGAGAGCTCATTAAATCAAAACAGAAGAGAAAGAACTCCTGATATGTTACTAGACTCATTTTTGGAAAAAACAAACAAACAAACAAACAAAAAAAAAAACATCAAAGCAAAGTTTACAGATGTGACAAAGTATAACCATGCTCAGACTATTATGAAGTTGTGGACATTGGTGGAAAATGAATTACATTTCATGGGTCCTAGAGGCAACAAAGAACCAGAGCAGCCAAAGCTCCAGCAAAGGATACCTTCGCATCCTGTTCTCACCCCTTTGCTAGGAACAATGGTTCCACAAGTTGGCTTTGTAGTACATGAACTTCTCAAGTTGAGGCTCTGAGTCAGCAAGGCAAATTCCTGTATGGTGACATATTATTGGGAATGCATCTGTTTCATTGCTCACCACCGAATCCTTAAATATCTAGAACAATGACTAATACATAATGGGCACTCCCAATGTTTATTAAATGAATGAATGATGAATTTCTTACTGTAATTCTGTGGGCTATACTGAAATTGCCCAAGTTAACATGCCAGGTGATGGGTTTTCCCTGAATGTTTATGTTTACATCAGTGTTACCCATAATTGTAGCAATTTCATGTGCAGCTGCCACAGGGTGATGAAGGGCGAAGCCTGATGTTGAGAACGCATTTCAAAACCATATTAATTTTCATAGCAATTTTCCTAAGCAAAGAACTCAAGGACCCTAAGCAAATGCTCACCCCTAGGAGGCAGGGCTGGAGAGAAGTTGTCAGGTCTATGGAGTATTGAAAGACAGTGTCCGTTGAGAATGAACTCACCAAAGCTTGGCACATCCTGGAAGTGTGGAATCCCAGTAGTGTCTGTCAAATAAGTGAGTGAAGAAATGGATATTCCAAAGGGTCTTACTGAATGCTTAATTTGTGCAGGTATTATATGATGAGGGCAGATATGAGACCAACAAGATTCAGAATGCATCCTGTCCTCGAGAGACACTTAGAGTCTAGTCTGAAGTTAGAATAAAAATAAAAGACGGCAGGCATTTTCCAAGGTGCCTCTGGCTGGAGTTATTGGAGAGGGTATCCAGAAAGCTTGTAAGATAGGAAAGAGTTTGCTGGTAAAAGATAAAAGAACCTCAAGGCAGAGAAGCCTGGTAGGTCCACACAAGTAGGCAGGAAGGACAGGAGCAAACCCATGGGGGGCCAAGTGGGGAGAGGCTTTACTCAAACTGGTAGTCACAGGTGAAACTGGAGGAAGCAGGGGCCAGTAACGGCCTGGGACTTCTAGGCTAGGGTAGAGAAGGCTGGCTTGCTTTTGAAGAGCTGGGATGTTTGAAGAATGCTTTTAGCATTATCATGAATAACTACAATTGAATGCTGCCAGCGACCTCTTATCAATTTAGTATCATTGAGCCCGTTTCTAGCCCAAAGAGCCTTCCAAGCCTGAGGTGATCCTTGTTCCTTTTTCTGGAATTATTCTGTACAATGGCTATGACCCAAAGAATTCACCAACCACCCAGCAGAAACCTCATGGGAGGCTGACTTCTGCTAATGCAGAAGCCATTAGCACCTGGTGTTGAGCACATCAGAGTTTCCCTGCTCTGGGGATGCGTTTCCAGGGTCTCCTTCTTTACAGTGGCCTGAATCCACACGTTTTTATGCATCCCTGTCTACCACGTGGGTGGCACAGTCAGGACTTAATCTCTAAACACTGCGGCAGCCCTCAGCACTTCAGTGCCAGAGGACAGCATATTTGGAACTGGGGCTGCTTTCAGCTGAAGCTCATGTTTTCCTTCCCAAGCTTTTCCAGTGAAAGAAAAGATTTTCATCCTATTGCAGGCTGTTAAAACGTCAGGCTAATAAGTTTTCAACAATCTGTCGGTGCAGAGCTCCAGCAACAACCTGGCACTGTCTTTGGATTTTGGCCTCGTGGTCCAATACAACTTCAGCCAGTCAAAATAAGAGACGCACCAGGAAAAGAAAAAAAAAGATAGCCATCTAGAGCTGAGCAGGAACTCTTAGCAAACCCATTGTTGCCCACAGTCAACAACAGCCCTGTGGGCTTCATAACCTGGGGTGACCCTCCGGGAAGGCATCCCTCATGAACCTCTAATTAGCTATGGTTAGGAGTGACTTGGAAGATATTAATGTTATTGCTATTGGAAAATAAGCCTACCAGCTTTTAACAGCTTTGTTTTCTTCTTCAGTCAAATAACAAAATGTTAGCTCAATGGTGTGTGCTATTAGAGAAGTGCCAGCTGTAGCAATCTCCAGAGAGTCTCTCAGAATTTTATGCTTACCCCTATTTTTAAATGCCTAAAAACTACTTGTTATAACCCAAAATTTGGAAAACCTGGTGGGAGTCCAAGAGCAATTTTGTGTAAGTTATTAAGCAAATGTCTGAATTAAACACTGTGGGTTTTGTCATTTTAGCTCAGGACAGTAGAGGGCACTACTTGCTGATGCCTAGTT
>PVKA01011055.1:0-62271 GCA_004027165.1 Ctenomys sociabilis | reverse complement strand
AGACCAGAGAATATAAACATCACCCTTCCCCCATGCCTTAGTTGATACTCTTTGTTTCCAAAGTGAGTAGCTTTCGAAGTTTCCAATCCAAGAGTGACCTAATCTCATGGAGGCTAAGTAAACTGTTTATTAGAATTTATATTCCTGCATTATTTTCTCTCTTTGTCTATCTCAATCTCTGTCTGCCTGTCTCTCTCAGATAGGGTTTTACTATGTAATTCAGGCTGGTCTTGCACTCAACATTGTAGCTCAGGCTTGCCTGGAACTTGTAGTGATCTTTTTTCCCTAGCCTTTTTTTTTTTTTTTTTTTTTTTTTTTTTTTTTTTTTTTTTTTTTTTTTTTTGATGGAACCAGGGATTGAACTCACACCTTTACATTTGCCAGGGAAGCGCTTATTCTACTGAGCCATCTCCCTGACCCCTGCCCCAGCTTTCTGAGTGCTGGGCTGACAGGCATGCACCACTACACCTGGCCCATTATGTTTTGGAAAAAGTTAGCAAACCTTTCCTGATTAATAAGGAATATTTCTTCTCTTGAGGGGTTCTGGTTGGCAACTTGCACAAATGTTTGGTAGCTAAACAAGTATTCAAAAGTTTTCCATACTTCTGATTCTTGTGTGTTTTCCCTGCTCATTTCTCTGGCAAATGTTTCAGTAAAATACTAGTTTCAAAAGTGCTAGGGGAAGACCTTTGTATTTGGAGTATATCGGTATTTATCTGTAGGCTCTGTGACCCTTAACTATTGTTTGGATCAGAGAGAGAGTGAGAGAATGTGTGTGTATGTGTGTGTTTTGTGTGGTGACTGCACATAGATGTGCCTTGGAAGATTTCTGAAAACTCAGTGTCTCATTTGGGTTTGTAACTGATGTGTTCTTGACTAACCAACTTCTCTTTTCTTTTCCAGATGAGTTTGATGCTTACATCATCGTGTCTTTTGTGAATGCCACGCTTGTGCTGTCCATTGGAGAGACTGTGGAAGAAGTGACTGATTCAGGGTTCCTTGGCACCACCCCGACCTTGTCCTGTTCTTTGTTGGGAGATGATGCTTTGGTGCAGGTGAGGATTCTTGGAGCTGCCTGCTTTGTCATCTCTTTTCCTCATTGAGCTGCATTCATTTCTCTTACCCTCCTTTTGCTAGAAAGCCTTAGGCAAGCACAGGGACCTCGGTTCAATCCCCAACACTACATGCCCTGCCAACCCCACTCATAGGGGGGTTGAGCCTGGTACAGAGTCTGGGTGTGGTGGCATACAGTATATACTTGTAATCCCAGCCCAGTGCTGGGAAGGCTGAAAACAGGAGGATCACTGAGTCTGAGCTGCTACTGAGACCCTATAACAACCAGATATATTAATAAAGAAATGTGTATGTGTAGATGGGCTGTTTTGGTGGGATAGTTGTTTTTTCAGACAAGGTTTGGCTTTGTAATTCAGGCTGGTCTTGAACTCACTTGTAGCCAGGCTGGCTTTGAACCTGTGGCAGTCTTTCTGCCTCATTCTCCTGAGCAGTAGGATTATAGGTATGTGCCACCAGAAGACTGCAAAACATGAGTTTTTTTAATAGTTAACCTTTTCCAGGACCTGCTCACTCTGGCTCTTAATCTCACAAGGGTGATAAATCTGACAGTTGTAAAGATCATAATAAGTTATGAGTCAAGTTGGTAAAATTGGTTTTTCTTCTTTTACTGACTCTAGGTGTATCCAGATGGCATTCGACACATACGAGCAGATAAGCGAGTCAATGAGTGGAAGACCCCTGGGAAAAAAACAATTGTAAAGTGTGCAGTGAACCAGCGACAAGTGGTGATTGCCCTGACAGGAGGAGAGCTGGTGTATTTTGAAATGGATCCTGTACGTTACTTTATCAGTCACTGTGTGACATATGTAGAATCCAGTTGCAAAAAATAGGAGTTGTCTTCTCCACTTTTAGATTAATTTACAAGAAAGAAAATTGGAAATGAAAATTCCTAGAAGCTATCTGCTCCTTTCCAGAGGCAGAAAACGTAGTAGTTGATTGCTGATTCTAATTAGAGTTGTGAAATCCTCTCTTGGCAGTGGAAAACTCAAATTCTTCTGCACTTTATTTACGCTTTCCTGACAAATATTTGGTATAGATTTATTTTCTGCCATCTGAGTCCCATTTCAGAAATTTTCCTTTGTTATATGTGGAAGGATGTAGAGTACATTAAATTATGGTGTCACGAAAGTGGTTTGTGGTTTGGACTGTCATATTTGAATTCTGTCTCATCCAGAATCACTCAAAATCTCATGAACAGATAAATCTGCAAATATCCATTTTCCAAGAACCTGGTTGGCTTAGAAAATTGAAAGCACATAGAGCTTGTTTGAAGGTCTGATATCTTGTCTCAAAGACATTATTTTGTTCACTAATAGCTTGTTAACTTAAGTCTTGATGAGTTTTGGTCATCGATTATATAAGAGGAGTGAGAAGAGACAAAAAAAGAATCTAGCAATTTGTGTACTGTCCCTGACCCCAGGGTTTTGTAGTGAATTGGAGAATCTAGACCTCATTGTCTTTCTTCTGTAGTCAGGACAGCTGAATGAGTACACAGAGCGGAAGGAGATGTCAGCAGATGTGGTATGCATGAGTCTGGCCAATGTTCCTCCTGGAGAGCAGCGGTCTCGCTTCCTAGCTGTGGGGCTGGTAGACAACACTGTCAGAATCATCTCCTTGGATCCTTCAGTGAGTGAGACCCTCTGCTTCAGAGGTCTTGTGGTTGGAACTCAGCCTCTGGACCCTGAGATTTATATCTACTGCTCCTCTGTCTCTTTGTCTTTTCATCTTTTGGTCTTGTCACTTTATCACTGCCTGTGTCTCATTTTTTGTGGTGCTAGGGTCAGACCCAGGTCTCCATGAAAGGCAAGTGCTTTGCCATTGAGCCACACTACTAGCCCTGTATATCTGCCGTCAACTCCTGGTTATCATAGGAACATATCTCAGGACACTTGTGCTGTGGTTTTAGGATATTAATTTGAGATCACTAAATGTTTCTTTTGACATAAGCCTTGAATCTTTATATATATGCAGTTAAAAACCAGACTCTCCAAGTCTTTGCATAAAAGGAATTGTACTTGCTCAGGGCATTAGATGACTTTCAGAAAAGAACATTTTGCTTATTTACATTAACCATAATTTACTTTAATAAAAGGAAAGCAAGATTCTCCTAACACTTAACTCTTGAGATGTAGTTTAGTAACCCTTCACTCTCTGAGAATTTCTGCAATTTTCCTTGCCCATCAGAAAGTTCTTCCCTCTAATCCTGGCATGAGATTTCTCTCAGTAGGTATTTTTTTTTTTCTTGTTTTTTTTTTCCAAATTGGTGATTTCCTGTGTTTTCTCCCCCTCAGGACTGTTTGCAACCTCTAAGCATGCAGGCTCTCCCAGCCCAGCCCGAGTCCTTGTGTATTGTGGAAATGGGTGGGACTGAGAAGCAGGATGAACTGGGTGAGAGGGGCTCTATTGGTTTCCTGTACCTGAACATTGGGCTGCAGGTAAGAGATTCAGAGGCTCACATTGTTGGTATCAGGCCTTCTGTCAGTTTCCCCATTCCTTTGCTGAGTACAACAGAGTGGGCCCATGGTTTTTGGTGGCTGATTTATAAAAGTGAGCAATGATACTTTGGGTTCCACTTTTATCAACACTTCAAAATCAATGGGGCGTGGAAAAAATGTATTTTCAGTCAGTCAGTCTATATTTTTTGAACATAGGGTCTCACTTGAGCAGTCTGGTCTTGCCAAACTGTCAGTGGTCCTACTTCACCTGGGATTATAGTACACTACCACACCTGGATACAAAATCATCACATTTAAAGGCTGGGGATATAGCTCAGTATCTTAAGCTCCTGCCTGGGATATTCAAGGTTCTGAGTTCAATCCCTGGTACCAAAAATGAGTAAACAAAATCAGCACATTTGACAAAAATGCTCTGTGATTGTTCTGGGTCAAAATTAGATGGAATTGTCAGGAGTGGCCTATAGTTCCTGTAGTATTCAGGTGTTTGAGAGGAATACCTCATAGCTCATAATTTGCTTTTTCAGTGAAAAAGGACCTGTGGGTGCTTCTTAATGTCAAAGCAGCTGAACTCTTTAGCCTGTGAAAAGCAGAAACCTAAGGACAAGAGTATCATTGTTATTGATCGTATACTTTTTGTTTTCCTTAATGATAATTTACGCAAATAAGGTAGCCAAGTACTTTGATTCTTAATTTTATTTACTCTTTTAGAGCTTCTCAAAACATAAAAGTTAGAGCCTAATACAACAAACTGTATTGCTAGTCAGAAGTGAAATGGTTTGTTTGGTTTCGAGGATCAAATACCAGACTTCAAAAACTTAGCACAAAAAGATAAATAAAAGAAAGTATTTCAAGCCATTGCAAGTAACTTTATTTTGGGGGGGGGGGCATAGAACCGGGCAACCTTGCGCTTGCCAGGGAAGCACTTATTCCACTGAGCCATTTCCCCTGCCCCAAGATTGCTTAGTGTTCTTTTAACAAAACTTTTCTTAGGCACTAATACTATCACACCCATCAAAATTCCTAAATACCAATGTGCTACTTTGTCCATCTTAGTTTTCCCTTCCAAAAAATGTGTGTATAGGTGGATTTACTAAAGATCTCAGTAGTCCATACTTTGCATTTGCTTCATGTGTTATGTCTCTTAAACCTACCTGACCCATTATTAAATTATTTTTTAGGGACTCTTGCATTCAGTAGAATTTCTCACCTTCTAGTCTTGGCAGAATCATTCCTTCTGTGTCCTCTGTTACTATAAATCAGAGGGTAAATCTAATGCATGCTGTCCATTAGGAATACAAGGTGAATCATGAATTTGTTTTAATTTTCTAGTAGCCACAAAAAGACAGATGGAGTTATTTTAATTTATATTTAATCTTTTTAAAAAAAAAAAAACTTGAAATGATCTATTTATTTATTTATTTATTCTTTTTTCTTTTTTTTTTTTTTTTGGCAGAACTAGGGATTGAACTCAGGCCTTTGCACTTGCCAAGGAAGAGCTTATTCCACTGAGCCATCTCCCTGGCCCCTCATTTATTTTTAGTGCTAAGTTTTTGAAGTCTGGTATTTGATCCTTGAGACCAAACAGCCCATCTCACTTGAGTGGCATATACAAGCCTTGGTGCTAGTAGGATTGGCTTGTGCAGCACAAAAAGTTCATTAAGTCAGATTAATTATTGGGGGATGAGTGATCACATTGGGATGTATGGAATGGTTATCCCACTTTAGTG
Source organism: Ctenomys sociabilis (assembly GCA_004027165.1). NCBI lineage: Eukaryota > Metazoa > Chordata > Mammalia > Rodentia > Ctenomyidae > Ctenomys > Ctenomys sociabilis. Next base: position 57,014 of record PVKA01011055.1, on the reverse strand, counting down.
ATGTTGAAATGTTTGTGTTAATTTTCTGTTTTAAACTTCTCCATCAATGTTTTATTTAATAGCTACTTATACATATTTCTTAGATCATGTCATTAGGGTCTAAGAAATGATGGTTTTCTATTTCCTTCACAATTTAATTAGCTTCCTTGAATACAAAATACATGTCATTTTTGCTTATCTTGACTATAGCTCATGTAGGCAAAAGATGTTTCTCTTTTATTTGCCCTTTTCCAGAGTTAGCATTAGAACCATAACTGTGTCCCTTTGTTGGGGACTGATGAAGTGAACTTTGTTCTGTGGTACTGGATATTGGAGACAGGGTCCTGATAGGTAAAGTCCAGGCTGGACTCAGACTTGTTCTGCCTCTCCTTCCTAGATTGCGGGATTACAGACCTCTGAACTATGCTTGGCTGTTTATTTTGGGGGTTTATTTATTTGTTTGTACATATGCATGTATTTTAGTACAGGGACTACAAGATTTAACTATATAGATCAGACTCAATAGTGATTCTCCTGAAATTATAGGCATGCGCCACCACGCCGAATCTCAATTGCAGTCTCAGTGTGTTCTAGGGGCAGGACTGGCACGTCAGTCACTCTGGGTGTTGAACCCCAGTTCTTGTGCCTGTCTAAGCAGGTACTTTAGTCCGCTAAGCTATTTGGCTGGCCCTGGTTTTGTTTTTAAGACAGGGTCTTGCTCTATAGTTTATTTATTTACCTTAAATTTTTTTATTTGAAAAATATTTAAAAGTCCAACAAATTCTTAATATAAATTATGACTCTTTACCCCATGTATGTTAGAGAAGGTGGGTCGAGGCAGAGAGCACCAAAGAATAGATAATAGGTGAGGCTGGAGAGAAGAGTTTCCACCTTTCTGCCTTACCCTGTGCCCTTTCTGCATCCCTCAGTTACTAACTCCTAGGGCAACAAGGTGGGCCATTTTCATCAGAGGAACTAGCTTGACTGAACTGAGAGTAATTGAGAATGCAGACCCTGAAAAACTGTGCAGTGACATTTGTAAAGCATTGCTGTAGATGGGGGCAAAACAGATAGCTAGATGGGATCAGCAGACTGGATCCAACTCCACAGAAAGATCTTTTTTTTTTTTTTTTTCAAAAACAGGGATTGAACTCAGGCCCTTGAGCTTGCCAGGGAAGCACTTATTCCACTGAGCCATCTCCTGGCTTACTGTAGTTTAGCCTGACTATGAACTCATTATGTTGCTGAAACTGACCTTAAACTTGAGGCAGTATCCTTTCTCAGCCTCCTGAGTGCTGGGATTTACAGGCATATATCACCCTACCTGGCTGTTCCATTTTAAAGTACTGTTATGAATTTGTGGGCTTTTGATTATTTGTTCTTCAAGCTAATGGCATCTTTTTGTTTGCATTGTGTTTTCGTTTAGATGTTAAATTCCCTTATTTTAGACAAATAAAAGTTTCTCTTTTGAAGTTGGGCCATAATAAGATGTACCACATTTATCTGGAACATTCTTGCCCCATCCTTGAATCTGTTGTTCCGTTTTAGAACAATGTTCAGAAACCATAGTCAGTAGACCTGATTTTTTTTTTTTTTTTAAGCCATGGGTCTGTTTTTAAATTAATTAGTTTGTCTTTTTGAGGCAGGTTTTTGTTACACAGTTCAGAGTGACCATGAATTTACTTTGTAGCTCAGGCTGATATTGAACTTGCAGTAGTCCTCCTGCTATTCTTAAATTATAGGGAAGGGGCGGGCATGATGACATGCCTACAATTCCAGCACTTGGGAGGCTGAGGCAGGAGAATTGTTGCAAATTCAAGACCAGTCTGACCCTGGTTTTGCAAAAAAAGAAAAAAGACCAGCCTGAGCTGGCCTGGGCTGTATAGTGAGACCTGTCTTAAAAAGACAGTCTGTCAGTGGGAAAAGTATAATACATAAGGTTAAAAAGTTTATTGGACATAATTGTAGCAAATGTTTTTCATAGATTCTTAGTAATTATTTGAATGTAGTGAGGGAGTAAATAAATAGCTGAATGTTAGTATTGTTTTTAAAACCATGAGGTAAGGGCCAGCCAAATAACAGCGGAATAAAGCGCCTGCAAGCAGTTGCAGGGGCCATGGGTTTGATCCCCAGGCCTGTCATGCTGGTCCTGCCCCCAGGGCGCACTGAGACGAGATGGCAATTAAGACTGGGCAACATTGGGCGTGGTGGCACTCACCTGTAATCACAGCTCTTGGGAGGCTATAAGCAGGTGGATCACTGTGAGTCTAATCCTAGTAGTGAGACCTTGAACACCCTGTAAAACCTTCCCTAAAAAATAAAAATTAAAAAGAAAACATGAGGTAATTTCCTTCTGTCTCTAAAAGTAATCATGGGAGAGGTTTCCTTACTGATACACTTCTATTACTGAGTAGTTTTCACCTGCTTTTTTCTTGGTTAGAATGGTGTGCTACTGAGGACTGTTCTAGACCCTGTCACCGGAGACCTGTCTGATACCCGCACTAGGTACCTGGGGTCCCGTCCAGTGAAACTTTTCCGAGTTCGGATGCAAGGCCAGGAGGCAGTAAGTAGTAGAAGGGGCAACATTTAGATGTTGTTGACAACAGCTGAGAAAAATCCCTTTGTTGTGCGAGCTTTGCTTTCATTAGTTCATTAGCTATTTTAAGTTTCCTTCATGTAGGAAATCCTCGAATCTACAGCTTAGAGCTTCCTAATGTGGGTTCAATGGCTCTGTCTCATGATTTGGTTATTAAAAAAAAAAAAAAAAACCTTTCATATTGATCACTTCTTTAGGCTAGATAAAGAGGGATGGGAATAGCTGGAAACCTATCATCCAGGGAGCCACTTAACTGAATAAACTTGCCACGTTTACTCTAGGCAAACAGCAGTGTCATGATTTACTGCCTAATTGTGAAGGAGATGGAAGCATTGTTCTCTTTTTTTTTTTTAAAGTAGGAGAGATTTAGGGCCAGAGAGATAACTCAGTGGTGCAGTGCCTGCCTGGCAAGTGTGATGTCTTAGTTTGATTCCTGGTTAATACTTCCCCTTCCCAAAGAAAGGTTTATTTCAGCTCATAGTTTGTAGAGGTTTCAGTCCATAGTCACTGACTCCAAAGCAGGCTGGTAAGGCAGAGGACACAGCCCATGGCAAGGTAGGCAGAAAAACAGCCTGTCTTTTATAATTAAGAATATTAGCATTGCTGGCTGCTGTGGTAGTTCTCCAGTGTTGCAGCTGTCCAATCTTGAGGTGATGTTCCTGTTTCATACAAGTGAAAACAAGTTTGGAGAGGTGGAGCCAGCCCTAGGGCATGTGATTAGGAGCACACACTTGTAGTATACTGCCTTTTCTCTAGGCCACCTTAAGTTTCTCTGTCTGTGGAATATTCTGTGGACTGAAATTTTCAGTTAGGGCATTTGGTCAGTGTATCACATTTACACTTTTCCTAAGCTCATTGGATGTACTTGTCTCTCTTTAGGTATTGGCCATGTCTAGTCGCTCATGGTTGAGCTATTCTTACCAATCCCGTTTTCATCTCACCCCCCTGTCTTATGAGACCTTGGAGTTTGCATCTGGATTTGCCTCTGAGCAGTGTCCAGAAGGCATTGTGGCCATCTCCACCAACACCCTGAGGTGAGTAAATCCTGTTTTTGGGACCCATTTTTTAACCTGAGTATGTTACTGAGGTCTGCCAAAGGCTCAGCTTGTGGTTCTGCCAGTGTTGGAAAAGGTTTTGGAGAGATGTCAGAAAGCAAAGTCTCCACCATGAGAAGAGTGTGTTGCAATTGAAGCTTCATTTGGCTCAGTGTTTAAGTAAGTGGGAGCCAAGTTTCGATGTCTGAAGTTTAGCTTCTGTTTAGAATTTCAGGGCCAAGGTTTAAGGTTTAATACTTACCAGCATAGTCCAGTCTTGATATTTAAGATTTTTATCTTCCAATGAAAGATCAGTGCCACTGAATTAGTTTTAGGGCAAGTATTGGATTACTGATAGTTACATTTTTTAACCTGAGTATGTTACTGAGGTCTGCAAATTGGTGAACCTAGCACTGATGATATTGATTTATGATTGAAGTTGTTCATGCCATGATGTAACTATTGATTGTTCACAATGAAACTCAGCCTTATTAACCATTGTTTATCTGGTGAACTTGCTGTAAAACAGCTTTCAGAACTTTTTGCAGCTATTGTCTTCTCAGGCTCTTGACTTCCGACATCAATTTCTAGATCCAAAATGAGTAACCTGTTAATTCCTCTGTCTCATAGGATTTTGGCATTGGAAAAGCTAGGCGCTGTCTTCAATCAAGTAGCCTTTCCATTGCAGTACACACCCAGGAAATTTGTCATCCATCCTGAGAGTAACAACCTTATCATTATTGAGACAGACCACAATGCTTACACAGAGGCCACGAAAGCTCAGAGAAAACAACAGATGGCAGAGGTGATGAGTGACTTTCAAGGGTTTAGTTAAAAGACGTGAATGTGGACTTGTGTAGAAAAACTTAAACCATCATAATCATTGGTTAGGATTATCACTGATTTCAAGATCCAGGGATGAGGATGTAATTCAGTTGTAGACCACTTACAAAGCATGCACAGGGATCTGAGGTTCATTTCCAGAACGATGGACAGTTCCTTTAAGCAGAGTCCTTTTCCCCAGGCCCCTGGTTTTGGGAGCTTGTGATTCAGGATTAAGGCACTGATTTGTGGTAATCAGAATTCACTTCCTTCTCTGGAACAGCCCTGAGCTTCCAAATAGATTGTATTAAGTGTTTCCTGGATTTGAGCCCAGAGCAGACAGAGTCCCCATAACACTAGGTCTTTCCAGAAGCCTTTCTCCAGGAGGAACTAGAGTGCCAACTCAGTTGAACTGAATCCAGCAAGGGAAATCAGATGGGCTAGGTTTTGAAAAATGGGGTTTTCATTTTCACATTTCTCAGACCAGTAATCCAGTATTTGCCATCGCTGATGCTAATGCATTTTGGTATTTTCTTCCCAAATAGAAGTAGTGATATCTGGTTTTTTGGTTAGTGATTTTCTCTGCTTCTGTCTTGCACTTCTCCTTTAATTTTTACTTTAGGAAGCCCTGGTTTTAGAGGACTGAGTTTCCCGCTTTACATATCAAATAGCCCCTACTTGTCAACTTCATATCTCTCAGCTATTCCTTGTTCTGTCATTTGGATTTAGGAAATGGTGGAAGCAGCAGGGGAGGATGAACGGGAGCTGGCTGCAGAGATGGCAGCAGCATTCCTCAATGAAAATCTCCCTGAATCCATTTTTGGCGCTCCCAAAGCTGGCAACGGGCAGTGGGCGTCTGTGATCCGGGTGATGAATCCTATTCAGGGGAATACACTGGACCTTGTCCAGCTGGAACAGAATGAAGCAGCTTTTAGGTAAGGAAGCCAGGATAGTCCAGGGTTTGCTGGCCAAGACCCAGGGGTTCTTTGCTTTTGACTGATGCTTGCTCTTGTTCTCTGCAGTGTGGCTGTGTGCAGGTTCTCTAATACTGGTGAAGACTGGTATGTGCTGGTAGGTGTGGCCAAGGACCTGATCCTGAACCCCCGATCTGTGGCAGGGGGCTTTGTCTATACTTACAAGCTTGTGAACAATGGGGAAAAATTAGAGTTTTTGCACAAGGTAAGAACCAGGCATCAATTCCTTTTTATCTGTAATCCTATGAATTCTCTGACTTCTGCTGAACTTGAGGTTCAGGTATTTTGGGGACCAACTCAGATTCTGATCCACATGGAAAGTGATAGGGCTTTCATTCTTCAGCAGTGCTCCAGTGCCTTACTGCTACAGGAAGCCTGAGTGCTCTCCACTGTAAGGAGGTAGATGCACACTGGTCGTCTTCCTAAGCAGGCAGCATTTTGAGACCAAAATCCAGCAGTTTTAGGAAGTAATATTCTTTGGGAAATAACTATTTCATGGGAACAGAGCTTCAGTTTGGGAAGATCAGAGTATTTCTGGAGATGATGGTAATGGTTGCATAGCAGTATGAGTGTATTTATTGACACTGAACTGTGTACTTTGAAATGGCCAAGGACATGGCTCGTTCAACCTGTTAAGGGTGGTGTCCTCTAGGAATTATTTCACTCACCATTCTTTTTTCTTTTTGTGGAACCAGGGATTGAAAACTCAGGCCCTTGCGCTTGCCAGGGAATCGCTTATTCCACTGAGCCATCTCCCTGGCCATTCTTTGTGCTAAACTTATTTGTCCCTTTTAAGTACAATGTCACTTTTTATTAAGATACTGTTATTTAGATGTTGAAGCTTATTGTTTCATGGTGTTAGTTAAACCTGGCATAGGCTCTAGCAGCATTTTCTAATTTTTCTTACTTGTGGCCTTGACCCTTTTGCTGGGTTAAAGGCCTTGTGGGACCTGTTTACTTGAATATGCTCCCTCATTGGGACTGTTGCATTGGTGGTTTACTTCTCTGATGAGCAAAATAGAGTTGCTTGCTATCTTTGGGACAGGTGCCTGTCGAAGCAGAGGCTTCTGGGTCAAAGGAGGATTAGCATGTGCCTGTTTTGCAGGTAGTTGCGTGACCTGTTTCTCTTCTCACAGACTCCAGTGGAAGAGGTTCCTGCTGCCATTGCTCCATTCCAGGGGAGAGTATTGATTGGAGTGGGGAAGCTTTTGCGAGTTTATGATCTGGGGAAGAAGAAATTACTCCGAAAGTGTGAGAATAAGGTAAATGTGCTGGTGGTGGGCCAGAGATCTATCTAGGTAATAAGGCAGGAGTGGGTATTAACAAGGTAATGGGCCCCAGTTCTTAAAAGTCATGATTTCATTAGGACCATCCTATATTCCCTCAATTCCAACCACAGAATTAGGCTTTGAGCCTTGCTTTCGAGGGTTGAGTAGATGACATTTCTTTCTTTTTCAGTACTGGAGATCAAACTCAGGATCTTGGCATTTGCCAGGCCAGCCCTCCTAACCTCTCTAAATTAAGAACCTGCTTGCTTTTATAAGAAATTTAACTGTGAAAGTTGAGCATATATGTCTACTATATTTAAAAAGCAGTTTTTTTCCCCACCTTCTAGGCATATGTTTTTTGAGATAAGGCCTTATTATGTAGTATAGGCAGGCTTTGAACTCAGGGTGATCCTTCTTGCTCAGCTTCCTGGATGCTGGGATTAAAAGTGTGCACCACCACACCCAGCAGTTTATTGTTGACTGGTATTCTTTGCTATGTGCTATTCTTCAGATCCTATGTTTGTTGTAGTCACAGAAAGCTGTGGGTTCTAAATTCCAGGATTCTACCCATTGCTGTCCTTGTTTTTCCCCAGCACATTGCCAATTATATATCCGGGATCCAGACAATAGGGCACAGGGTAATTGTGTCTGATGTCCAAGAAAGTTTCATTTGGGTTCGCTACAAGCGTAATGAGAACCAGCTCATCATCTTTGCCGACGACACCTACCCCCGATGGGTCACTACAGCGAGTCTCCTCGACTATGACACTGTAGCTGGGGCAGACAAGTTTGGCAACATTTGTGTGGTAAGTTGATGCTTCCTTGGCGTTAGTTAGGTATATGAAGCTGGCTCCATGTGTGCTGTTGGTAAAGCCAAGTAGCCATGGTGGTGGTCTCTAATATGGGATGTTAGAATTAAAGGTATAAAATTCAGTAATGATGGATTTAACTTGAGTTAATGGCTTGTTTTTACCTCTTGCTAGAACCTTGGCTTATGTTTTTAATCCAGCCTGATTTCTTCTCTCTTCTTTGGTCTGTTTTTGCTTTTGGTTGCTGAACCTGTGCTTATGGCTTCATTTTCTTATATGTCTTATAGCTCCCCAGAGAAGGTGCAAGAGCCCTGGGTGTCTGTGTAGATAGTGCCCCTGTGTGTTTGCAAAGACGTAGGGCAAATATTGCGTGGTGACCCAGGGGAGCAGGATTGGATATCTCTGATTTGTGTTACTTATTTTTTGTGGTACGGGGTATCAATCTTGGAACCTTGTGCTTGCCAGGCAGGCACTTACGCTGCTGAGCTATATCCTGGCCCTAATTTGTGTGACTTTGCAGGTGAGGCTCCCACCTAACACCAACGATGAGGTGGATGAAGATCCCACAGGAAACAAAGCTCTGTGGGACCGGGGCTTGCTCAATGGGGCCTCACAGAAGGTAAGAGTGCAGAAAGGGAACAAGGGGAAGACTTGGAACGGTAACTCTGGAGGAGGTTTTTGGTAAATTATCCATATGCACGTGACTGTGTCAAGTGGTTGTCCCCCTCCCCTTCTAGGAAATCTCTAGGTTGATGCTAAGAAGGCCTATAATAGATGAATATTGGATTTCATAAAGTTCCTGTGTCATTATCCTACTTACTACATTTTCTGAGTGATTCTGTTAATCATTGTAAAAATGCTCTTTGGAGAGAATAGTATGGTCCTCAGAAAAGAGAGTGGTAGGTTCTCTGCCAGCACCAACCAGCTGTTCCCCCACGTCCCAGCTTTGCTGTTTGGAGGCAGATGTTTGTTTAGGAGAGTATCTCTGGACTTTGTAAAAATAGTTGTTTTAGAGAACAAAGCTAATAGTAGCAGTAGTGGTTGTAGTTTTTCAGATGGTTTCTTCTACATTAAGGTGTAAGTATAAAAAATAAAACTTTTTTTTTTTTTTTTTTTTTTTTTTTTTTTTTTTTTTTTTTTTTTTTTTTTTTTTTTTTTTTTTTTTTTTGAGACAGGGTCTAACTGTGCAGTTCAGGCTGGCCTTAAGCTCACTTTGTAGCTCAGGCTGGTCTCGAACTCACAACAATCCTCCTGCCTCAGCCTCCCTAGTGCTGGGATTACAGGCATGCGCCACCACGCCTGGCTAAAAATAAAATAATTTAAAAATATTAAAGTTCAGTAATTTTTGGGTTTTAAAGGCAGTGAAATGTGTATCTGGAAGCACTTACTCTTGGGAACCGGAAGAGCTCCTGAGGGCCTCATGATCATCACTTTTCCACATACAGGCAGAAGTGATCATGAACTACCATGTTGGGGAGACAGTGCTGTCATTGCAGAAGACCACACTTATCCCTGGAGGCTCAGAGTCGCTTGTCTATACCACCTTGTCAGGAGGAATTGGCATCCTTGTCCCATTCACATCCCACGAGGTGAGAGCCTCTACATCACTCTGGTCTTGGCCCAACTTAAGGTTGTTTCTTGGTGCTGAATCCACCTGCACAATCAAGTCCATTTGTCCTTACTGTTTTTTGGCAGAACCAGGGATTGAACTCAGACCCTAGCGCTTGCCAGAGAAGCACTTACTCCACTGAACCAACTCTCCAGCCCTTGTCCTTACTGTAATTTGGAGTGTTCTGGAAATTTTATAAGGCCACTTAAGTCCCAAGGAGGTGGAGATTTTTTTTTCCTCCAGAGAATAGTCATTTTCTCCTGCAGTAGTTTGGGTTGGCACAAGGTTGGCTTTTTTAGACAAGGTTACAGCCAGTGTAGTTCAGGCTGGCCTTGAAATCACCTGGCCTTTGTAGGTTATGTTTTGCAGAGAAGGTCTTGCTACATGATCCATGTTAATCTTGAGCTCACTATAACCTATGTTGGCATGCAACCTGTGACCCTCCTGCCTCATTCTCCTTAGTACTGGGATTATAGGTACCACATCTATCTGGAAGCCTTTTTTTTTCTTCCAGCTTCCCAAATGCTGGGATTACAGGCACATGCCACCACACCATCTCAATTTTGCCATCTCAGTGCATCCCCAGGGCAATTTTTTTATTTTAAAGAAAATAGAAAAATGGGGGGGCCACAGAGATGACTCAGAGGTCCAAGTGCCTGTCTAGGCAAACACAGGGACCAGGGTTCAGTCCCTGGTACCACATGCCCTGCCAGCCCCAAGCGCACAGAGAACAGTCATGGCACATACTTGTCTGTAATCCCAGTGCTGGGGAGGCTGAAACAGGAGGATCACTACAAGTCTGAGTAAGAACCTGTACAAAAAATAATAAATAATATATTGTTGGAAATGACAGTTTTTAAAAATGATATTTATTCAACATTGGTTGTTGTATCGTACATTGTTGTCTTCCGTGTAGTTGCTCAGATTACAGATATAAGCATGTAAAATTGGACAAAGTATACATTTTAAACATTAATTGTAGCAAAAAAATAGAAATTAGTAGTATAGTCATCCTTGCTATATGTGTGTGTGTATACTCATACTTTTTTTTGTTGTTGTTGGAACCAGGGATTGAACTCAGGCCCTTGCACTTGCTAAGGAAGCGCTTATTCTACTGAGCCATCTCCTTAGCCCAATCCTCTGTATATACATACATGATTTTCCCCCTTTTTTCCTCGCCCTGATCTCAGTTGCTTGCTTCTTTTGTGTGGTTGGAAATACTCTTTGTAAATAAGTTAGTGATACATTCTTTGTTTCTTCCACCAGGACCATGACTTCTTCCAGCATGTAGAAATGCACCTGCGGTCTGAACATCCCCCTCTCTGTGGGCGAGACCACCTTAGCTTTCGCTCCTATTACTTTCCTGTTAAGGTAGGTGAGGAGAATCTGAGTGGAAAAGGGTAACCCTATTTCCCTCAGCTTTTTTTTTTCTGTGGATGTCTGTTTCTTAAAAGTGAGAGGAATCTTGAGTGGAGGAGGTTAGCAAGGAAGTAGATTTGATACAGGCAGTGATCACATGGGTAGTGATACTGCAGGATCTCTCCCTGTAGGGCAGATCGAAGAGAAAAGGCTGCCCAAGATTTTAGCACTCTGAACTCTGGTTACTCGCGTAGCGTCAACTTAGTATGTATCCTTGGCTCTATGGATAGGGTTTGGCTGCCTGGAGAGAGTAAAAACTACCCACAGCTGCCTGCTGCCTTTGTGTGTGCTCTCTTCTTTAGCTGTCTAACCTTTTTCTCTTGACTCCTCTGTGTCTTAGAATGTGATTGATGGAGACCTCTGTGAACAGTTCAACTCTATGGAGCCAAACAAGCAAAAGAACGTGTCTGAAGAACTGGACCGAACTCCACCTGAGGTGTCCAAGAAGCTTGAGGATATCCGGACTCGCTATGCCTTCTGAGCCCTGTATTTCTGTGGGGCTCACAAGAGACTGTTTTGTTGCATTCCCTTTCCCCATCCCAGCCAGGTTTTTGCCCTGAGACAAGACAAAGATTACTGGATAGTTAAGACTGCAATATCAGTGCTGATAGCTCTTTTCCCCCATCTCTTCCCTTGGAATGACAGACTGAATGAATGAATGGTTCCTCCTAGGATTGACACTGTCTTCTCCCTGCCTGGTACACGAGACATCATCCCAACCTCCCTCCAGTATAGAGTATGATGTTCCCTATTCTTGAAGCTGTCCTGTGTTGATATTTCTTGTCTACTTTTGTACACACCCTTAATTTGTAACTGGCTTTCCTGTAAATACAGTTTTATACAATGTCATTTTACAGGAGGGAGACAAGCTAAGGTGAGACCAGGCTGGATGCAGTAAGATTCCTGAGTTCTGCTCTGGAACTTACGTAGAAATACAAACCTGGTTTGCAAGGTGGCTGGTATCTGTTGTATCTTTCTCTGAATATGAAAATTCAGGTTAGAGATACAAGTCTGATTTGGAGCAAGAAGGCCTGAGTTTTTTATTCCTTCCTTTTAGGTACCTATTTGGAATTCTGGCACCCTGTGGCTCCATGGTGGTGGTTGCTTTGACTTGTCCTAATAATTTGCAGACAAGCCTTTAGCTCACTAACCATGCAAACATTGATGAGAGGTGGCTCATATTTCTCCCTCAAACTTAGTTCTCTTTTACTCTGAGTTGTTGGAATGATTGATTTAGGATGATTCCAAGCAGGGTGGTTATTTAATGATGTTCCTTTTGCTTCCATGTCTCCTTGCCCTGTGACTACTTGGACAGGTCAGTAAATAAAAACAGACACTGGTACTGGCATGCCCATAGGAGCAGTGAGTGTGTGCCCTGTTGAGAGGCAGTGGGTGACTAGGCTGGGTGTGGGTTGTATGTGCAGCATGCATCTGCATCTTAGCCTAGTTCCAGAGAGCCTTGAGAGTACTGAGCCCATTGGCTGGAAGTGACCCACTTTCAGAAATGTTTCAGCCCACACCTCCTCGCTAGTTACGTGGGAATCTAGTCTTTTTAGCAATCTTTTAGTGCATTGACCTTGCAGAAACCTGAGCTCGCTGTTCTCAGTATTGCATGGAGAAAACGTTTCTTTCATCTGCTTCTGCTCAGCCACCTAAGTGGGCAGATTCTCCAGCTGGATCTTGGTGGGAATCAGAAACAGTATATGTGTCGCTGAAGCAGTCATTGGGAATCAGGAACAGAAGTAATTAAGACACAACCTATGAGCAGCCCCAAGTCTAGCACAGAGGTTTCCCTACATACTGAAACTAAGTACCTCTTTAATCATGATTTGGTTTTAGAATAGTCTTAGAGACATAGGTTTAGCCAGGAATTGAGTTCCTAAATAACATGCTTTTCTTTTTTTCTTCTTCCTTAGCTCATGGATTTGCATAGATGTATGGTACTTCTGAATCCCTTTTGGGAAGCCTAGTTTTGAGAACTCATTTTCCCATATAATCCTAAGTCTATTCTGCCAAATGGATACTGATGTGCTGTTGTCTAGTAGCTCCCGCTCCCTAGCTGCCTGCGTGACTCAGGCTTGACAGAAAGTTTATGGAGCCAAATGTGGCAACACAACACCTATATCCCAGCACTCAGGAGGTTGAGTCTTCCAGTACCAGAAATGAGGCTCGTAGGTTAAGTGGAAGAAGCTTGTTCGTTGCAGCTACCTCATGACCTGCAAAAGGTGTTTTAACGAAGAATGGGGCTGGATTATAGGCCCATTGGTGAGAGGACCTAACTGGTAGATTGAAAGACCAGATAAATAAGATCCTTTCTCCAGCCCTGTGTTCTTATCCGGCTACTCAGGACCTAAAAATGGAGGATAATCTTATAATCACTAGGCCTCTACCCTTGGTCAGCTTTGCTCCCACCCTGCTCTTCTGTTTAGCCCCCGTGACTTGGACCTAAAGAGAGAGGACCACAAAGTTTCAGCTGCCTCAGCTTTGCCTTGACCTCAGGAGCAGAGGTTCTGCAGATGTTCTTTCATTTGGAAGATCTCTTGCCAAGAACATCATTCCTTGAGGGGAAGGGGTTTGAGTTGAACTATGGCTGGAATGTTGCTTTTCTTGGTTTGTGTGGATGCATTCTGGCAGGACAGCTGCTAGGGCTGGGTAAGGCGCTCAACGCGCACTGTCTCAGTGCTGGACTCCAGGATGCTGCTGCTCACAACCCCAGCCAGAAGTGCTGAGGCATCTTTTGTTGGGATGGATCTGGCTTTTAAATTTCTTTCAATTGCTGAATTCTGCTTTTTGTTTGAAGTGGAAGTGTTTGCATTAGTTACTCGTCATTTGTAATGAAATATTTTATGTGCATATTTTAAACTTAATGCATCCCTTTTGGGGGGTGGGGGGACTGGGGATTGAAAGCCATCACCCCGGCCCCCTTATTGCATCCTTAAAATTAATTTCTAAGAGCTGGCTGTATCCACAGTTTAGAAGTATCTCTTGCAGAAATCAAGACTTCAGAAAAAGTAATGTAGGGGGAACAGATGGCTCTATAGTAGGAACATGGTAAACTCTGCTTGGCTGTGGGTGGTTTATATGTGGGGACCTGTGAGTCCAGCATGGAGGACTCTTGACTTTTGGTTGAACTGATGATACATCTGAAGCATCCCCATCCCTGGTCTGAACCAGTACAAGCAGGAGCTGTTTCTTGAGAGGCTCAGAAAATCCACTGGGAGTCTTGCCAGCTGCTGGAAGAGCATGTTCACTGAATACACCCTCTGCCTCTCAGGTCTGCTCTATTCCCAGAGGTCAGAGGAGACTAACCTGACAGTCACTGTCCCTCCGAGAAGGTGAGGGAGCTGAGTCTGCCAGAGGACACAGCAACAAGTTCTAGAAGAGCTGAAGGGCCATATATGATTACCTCAAGAGCAAACAGGCATGGCTCCAGACTTAGCGAAAATAAGATCCTGGGTCTTTAGAAATAATACCCCCCTGGGCGTGGGAGATGGTAGATCAGAAATTGGTAGGAAACAGCCGAGGTTCTCACCCCAGTTGGATGAGAACTGTGTCAAACACCTAGTTTCAGTGTGCCAGGTGTCATGCACACTTAATCCCAGCACTCAGGAGGCTGAGGCAGAAGCAGAGTGAATTCAAGGCTATTCCTGAGATACATAGCTTGAGGCTAGCCCGGCCTCATAGCACCAGAACAATTCATGATGCAGACTTCTGAGGATTTTTCAGTGACTCAGTGATCAGACATGAAAATCACAAGTTATATTGGAGAGGGAGGGAACACTGCTGTTTGTTAAAAGTGAAACAATCGGGTGTTTTCAAAGAAAGCCAAGTTTGAAATTTCTGGTTTTGGGAAAGCTGGCAGAGCCCACCTGCCAGGAGCTGGAAGGCAGTCTTCAGTGCCACCATAACCCACCCCACGTCTCCCTGCTTCATCCATACCTTCAGGTTCTGGAACCCAGAAGTGAGTGAGTCTCAATTCCCAGCCTCTGCTTACCTGCCAGAGCCCGATCCTTGCACTCAATCCATATCTTCCTAGCATAACTGACCTGTTTCTCTGACTACAAACAATCCTGGAATAAGAGTTGCATTTGATGAGGTCTGGGGATTCTCAAGCTGATGTGAGGTGTGGGTATATGTAAGCTAGTATGTTTAACAGGCTTGAGAGAAGTTTTGATATTACTGTGGATTATTAGCATCTGTTGCTATTATAAGGTTGCTGAGGACACTTGCTGATGCTATAACTGAAGGAAGTTGTTTTAACCATAAGTCATCAGAAGCCATACTGCCAAAAAAAAAAAAAAACTACACCTCTGCCAAGCAGTGGATGTCCACCTCTTGAGCTTGAACTGAGTTTCCTGTGTAAAATACAGAAAGCAAGACTGATCTGGGGCATGATAATGGGAGATGGCTGAGTGCCAGGGTAGGAGGCTTCAAAAGGGCACAGTCCTGGGATACTAAACCACTTCTGTCCAGAGCCACTACCCTGGGTGGGGTGCTTTGAAAGGTATCACAAGCCAGAAGGCCTAGGCATTTGATCCAGCTTCCATGAAGTCCCTGGCTGGTCCCTGTCTCCTCCCCTGTGCCCTCCCACAAGCTGCTTGAATTGGCCTTGGCAGAGCTTGGGCTGCATAGAGGATGTGGCCCAGTGGCCACTGCTGGGCACATTCCAGTGTGGGCAGACTGGCCTATTGTAAGTTCAGAGAATCTGGTTTTGTCCATCTAATTTAAGAGCATTTCTTGCCAAGAAACAAAACCTAACTTACACTCATTGACATTTAGAAGGTCTAGGTGCAGACTAGCATTCTTGCACAAGGTACTATGGACCCTTGATGGAGGGTTCTGTGCTCATGTTCAGAGAAGTTCTTGGGTAGTTTGAACATTGCACACCTGTAAGCCCAGCGCTAGGGAGGCTGAGACAGGAGGATTAAAGAAAAAAAAACATGGTGCTATACCTGTGGGTGCTGTAGAACCCAGTTATTGTGACCCTGTAAGGTGTGTGTGTCTTGGGGCACCTAGGAGTTCTCACAGGGCTGTGTCTGAGGCTTTGGGGTTAGACTTAGTAACCAGTTGTGGTATCTTGATAAATATATCACCAGCCTATAGAATGGTAGGGTTATTTCTCTGTCCTCAGCTGTGATGGGAGATAGTAGAAAAAGGCCTTTCTCACCCAGTAGTCCTATATGTACTCCCCATCATTACATTAGCCATCTGCAGCCCGGTGATAAGGGGTTTTGTCCTGGGGATGGGCCAGGCAGGCCTTCAGTGCTTACAGCCTGCCTGGAAGCCAGGACTTGTTTTGCAGGGACCCCTACCACACCCAGCTGCAGTTGGAACTGTCCACTGGCCGCTCTCGGGTTTGGTCCTTTCTACTCCTAGGAGGCTGGGACCACGTGGCCCCGCCCCGCCCTTGCTGGCTCTAGTTCAAGTCTAGTCTGAGTTGCGGTGGCTTGCACTCCCGGCTGTCCTCAGATAGGAAGCCTGCATGGGCTGGGGCAGCCACAGCCTCTTGCCTGGCTTCTACTGGCCACAGCCCTGGGCTTGTGCTTTGGCCCTAGAGCCTCTTTAAGGGCACCAGCAAGCCTTGGGAGACTGCACCCTGGCCTGTGAACAGGTAAGCATGGGGTTTCTCTCACCTGGAACTTTCCCTCAGGCCAGCGGCTAGCTTCCTTTTACCAGTGGAGCTGTCACAGCAAGAGGGGACTTGAGTTAGAGTTGACAGAGAATAGACACAGCCAGAAAGCTCAGAAGTATGTCTCAGGAATGTTATGAATTATCTGCTCTGGGTTTCACTTTTTAATTTTTGCTTTTACAGCCTCTGCTCAGCCTGCACAACTTAGTATAAGACCTTGTCTCAAACAAAATAGATAAATAACAGCTGGAGTTGTAACTCAGTGTGAAGGTCTATTCAATCCCCACCAAATACAAGTTTAAAAATTAAAAGGAGAAAAATAGCACATGTAAACCTTCCTTGTTCGTACAGTATTTTTGAAATCAAAATAAAATGAAGTGTTTTGCTTTTTTACTTGTATTTTAAGTTCACATAAGCCAACTGGCTGTAAGTCATGTTCACCACATTATCAAACCCACCTCAGGATGCCCTTGTTTGGTTGTGAAGTTGGATTGTTTCCAAGTGTTTCTGCAATTATTTAATTTATATAGGCAACTGTGAAAGCAACTTTTTTTTTTTTTTGGTCTTTTTAGTTTTGCTGAATTTCCTCTTCTCCCTGGAGTGTCTTTCCCATTCAGAATAAATAGCTGGAGCAAAGGGCAGTAATTTTTTTGTAGCTACTCTTTTTTTGTTACACATGGGCTCAGCTCCCTCCTAAGAGTTACAGATCTATTTACCAAGTTCTGGGACCATGGTGGCATGATGGGATGGGTGGGAGATGGGGTGTATTCTTTTGGAGTCTCAGGAAGCAGGGAGGGGCAATCTAGCATAGTAGGAGCTTGCAATACAGTAGCTCTTAGCTGACCTCTGAACAACTCTCTACACCCCAATTGGTTTATGGTTAATATAAAAACCCCTCAGGGATGTTGGAAAAAGGATATGGTGTGCATGTGTATCTATGTCTGCTGCTTACAAAGCTTGTAAAATGGCCAGGGAAAGCACCAGGCTGGGATGAGTTCCTGAGGGTGTCAGACTGGGGCTTTCCCAGGCCACTGGAAAAGCTGAGCAGAAGGAGAAGAGATGGGCATCTTCTCTGCCAGCCTTGGGCACTTACAGTGAAAGCCTTCATCACTTACTAGCTGACCTGTCTGATTGGACGCCTCTCTGTCTGCAGGCCAGAGGACCCCAGGCTCTCAGCAGGCACCTGCCATCAAATAGGGCTGCCACTTTCCCATCTTTCAGGCACCTCACCTTCCTCTCTGCATGGATATAATGGATCTCTAATGGCATGAGATTTCCCAGAAAGTCCATAGGTGGCCTTTCATTCCCCACCGTGCTGCCACTGCTGCGGGTTCCTCACACATAGGCATAGCAATACATGTTCAATGGGGCTGGAATCCAATCCCAGCTGAGCCCCTTGCTGATGCTGTGTACATTGCTGATGCTCTGTGAGCCTCCATTTCTTCACCTGTGAAAGGGACCTGAAAATACCTGTGCCATAGGATTGCATGACACAATACAGCAGCACTTAGGGGCTGCTTCTGTGAGAGATTATGGCTATTGGGTGCTTTGGGAGGATAGCAGAATAAAGATGAGAGAGTCATAGATCCTTTTTTCTCAATCAAATTTTATTGGTACATTTTAGATTTACATAGTGATCACATTCATCACAGATCCATTTTTCTTGGTCAACGAATATTTATCAGAAGGCTGGCCAAATAGTTTAGTGGATTAAAGTACCCAAATAGCCTGTGATCCTCAGGATAGGACTGGTGCAGGAGTTGGGGGCTTCTGGCTCCCCACCCAAGTGCCAGAGGGCCAGGATTGCCTCCTTGGCTTGATGAGGGTTTAGGGCAATCAGGTTTAAGGTAGATCTTCCTGCCTAGGGGTTGTAGAATGTCTCTGGAGGTGGCAGCTTCCCCTCCTCTCAGACTCAGCCCTTGTCCCTGAGATAATATTGTCCCATGGCCTTCCCTGCCCAACCTTGGAAGAAGAGACATCTTGTCAGGGATGGGCCTTTTGGTCTTGAGGGAGACTCTATAGAAGTCTGAGAACCATGTCCTGCAGTTGTGGAATGCTGTCCCCTGGTCCTGGCCTGGGGACCTACCCCCTGGGTTTCCCAGGGATGGCAGGGAGAGCAGTGTCTATGCAGCCTGGAAGAGCCTAGTGAGAGCCAGCAAGGCTACCCTTGGGCTTCTCCCCAGCAGGTACTGTGGATGGGCTGGGACGTGGCTACACACAGGAAAGTTCAAGGTGATGAGTTCGAAAAGCTAAAGTGATGTGGACCTCCTGGCAGCTCCTAGGAAAAAGCAACCCGTTCCAAGATGTTCTGAGGTGCTCAAGAAGGTCTGCACTGTGGCCCAGGAGTCTGCCTCCAGGACCTAGCCCCACTTTGTCTCCATCCCCTACATGTTGGTGGTTTCATCCCTCCAGCATACCAGCTCTTTCCCAGGAGCCAGTGCTCTGAATTTCGTAACTTTCTCCTCTCATTAAAATTTCTTTGTTGGCTAGAATAAGCACTTCCCTGGCAAGCACAAGGGCCTGAGTTCAATCCCTGGTTCTGCCAAAAATAAATAAATAAATAAATAAATTTTTTTGTCAACATATTTAAAACCATTTTAGGGTCATCCAGATAGCTCAGCAAACTAAAGCACCTGCTTAGGCAGAGTGCAGCAGCTGGGGTTCCATCCCTATTGTGCCATGCTGGCCCTGCCCTCCGGGGGAGACAGCGATTGAAATTGAACATGTTGGCGCTCACCTGTAATCCCAGTGCTTAGGAGGCTGAAAACAGGAGAATCACTGAGTTCGATCTACATAGTGAGACCCTGTAAACCCTGTAATAAATACTTGAAAAAAAGTTTTAAATTATTTTATTTATTTATTGGTGGAACCAGGGTTTGAACTCAGGTCCTTGAGCTTGTCAAGCAAGCGCTTATTCTACTGAGCCCCAGCCCCTAAAAAAATTAAAAATTAAAAAAAAATCTTAATTTTTTAAAATTTGTGCATTTGGTATAGAGTCTCACTATGTAACTCGGACTTGTAGTGCTCCTCCTGTTTTCAGCCTCCCCAGCAAGGGGCTTACAATCTTGTGCCACCATGCCCATACTGGGTGATGGCTCAGCATGCCCAGGGTGGGGCCCGCACAGCATGTGGTGCCCAGGATTGAACCCTGGTCCCTGTACTTGTGGGCTATCTCACTGGCCTACATCTTAATCACTTTTAAGTGTAGAATTCAGTAGTTTTAAGCATATGAAAACTGTCACACAGCAGAGCTTTAAAAATGAAACTGTACCCATTAAACATCCCCTCTTCCCCAGCCTCTTATAACTACCTTTCTACTTTTTTAAAAATTTATTTGTATTTTAACTTGAAGAGTGAAAAATAGAAGCAAAAACAAAGAAAAAAATGACATAAACAGGGTAACTACAATGATACATACGTTACAGATTTTCAAAACATGGATAGCTAATTATACATATATATTTAAATAAAACAATCCAACACAGATCAATAGTCCATAATAGACCTTTCTACTTTCTGATTATTTTAGTTTAATTTTTACTTATTTATTTTTTAGACAGGGTCTCACTAGGAAGTTCAGGCTGGCTTCAAACTCACTATAAAGTCCAGGCTGGCCTAGGGCTTGTGGTAATCCTCCTGTCTCAGCTTCTCAAGTGCTAGGATTACATGTGTGCACCACCATGCCTAGCTCTGTCTCTGATTTTGATTGTTCTATCTTCCTTATATACCTGGCATCATATAATATTTTATGACTGGCTTATTTCACTTACCATAATGTCCTGCTACATACCTGTGGCAGTCCCTGACAACCATTTCCTTCCTTGCTAACGCTAAATAGCACTCAACTGAATGTATCCATACCATGTCTTGTTTACCCACTCTCCTGTTAGCACTTGGGTCAGGTTCCATCTCTTAGCTAGTGTGAATAATGGTTCTGTGGGCCTAGTTGTACAACTATCCCTCCAAATCTCTGCTTTCAGTTCTTTTTGGTATGTACCCCAGAATAGGAATGCTGGGACATATGGAAATTCTGTTTTTAATTTTTGGAGGAATTTCTTTTTTTCTGGTGGAACTGAGGATTGAACTCAGGCCCTTGCACTTGCCAGGGAAGTGCCTATTCTACTGAGCCATCTCCCCGTCCCAGGAATTTCTATACAATGTGCAAGGTTCTAGTTTCTCCGCATCCTCATCAAAGCTTCTGATTATAGTAGGTTTAAAAAAAAAAAAGTCATCCTAATTGATTTGGAGTGCTGTCTCATTGGGGCTTTGACTTATATTTCCACAATAACTAAATGATCTCTTCATATACTGGTTGCCCATTTGTATATACTCTTTGGCAAAGTGTCTATTGAAGTCCTTTGCCATGTTTTAATTAAGTTATTTGACTTTTTGTTACTTTGATGTAGGAATTTTTAAAAAATGGTACTTGTTAGGTTCTGGCCCTAGTATAAATTGCTAAATCATCATGGTGGGCATCTAATATGGCTGAAGCCCTTAAAACAAAAGCCCATCTTCCCCAAGACCACCTCCCCGCTTCTTCAACTCAGCCCAGTACGATTTCCTTTTGCCCTTCCCACCACCGCAGGGAAGATCCCAAGTCAGCTCCCTCAGGCATATCTAAACGTCCCCTTCAAACTCCATCCCTGACAAAAGGCCATGAAAGCTTCAGCCTCCCTTTGTTCCAACTGAGAGAATTCCTTATCTTCCCAAATTCTCTGTGTCCTCCAAGATAATAAAGCTCCTTCCCTTTTTTCCTTCTGTCATTTCTCTGCTATACCAGGTGCCTGAAAAAACCTATCAGTACTGGGGATTGAACCCAGGGCCTTTATATTAAACTATAATCTCAGACCTTTAAAATTTTTTTTTTGTTTCGTTTTGTTTGAGATAAGGTATCGCTATGTAGTTCAAGCTAGCCTCTAACTCAAGGTAGTCCTCCAGCCTCAGCCTCCCAAATGCTTGGAATGCAGACATCATTATACCAGAAAAATTTGAAATTTTATTTTTTGGTACTGGGGATCAAACTCGACCTTGTGCTTGCCAGGCAGGCACTTGAGCCACTGAGCTATCTCCCCAGCCCCTTAAATTTGATATAAAGCTTTCTAAGTCACTAAATTGCCCAAGTTGGTTTTGAACTTGTGATCTTCCTGCCTCAGCCCCTCGGAGTGCTAGTATTACAGGTGTGCACCCCCATGCGTGGCTGCTTTCTTCATATTATAGATGAAGAAACTGATGTCCAGGAAGTCTCCTAGCTTGCTGGGGGTCTCCTTGCTTGGTGGGAGGTGCTGATTCCTGGACATGGGTGGGGACACTGGATTCACCAGCCATGCCTCCAGCTGCCTTGTTCCTCTGGTCATCTCAGTGACCCCACCAGATTCTAGAATCCACATGGCATACCTTCTCTCTTGCCAGACAACCCAAGATTGTCTGGGTCTGTTGGCTCATCTAGTGGTGAGTCAGCCTTCACTGTCTGAGAGAGGCCTGGCTGCAATGCTAGTTCCAGGGTGACCCATGTGGCAGGGAGCACAGAGGCAGGGCTGGTCTTGCAGCTCCAGGGGCACTTCTGTGTCAGCAGTTCTTCTCCAGCCAAGAGCTGACTGTCCCTCAGTCAAGGCTGGAGGCCCCATGGTGAATACTGAGCCCTTGCACAGAAAGGACTTACTAGGGCACAGTGGGGGGACCCTTGAAAACCCTGAACAGCTGTTATTAGCTCTGGGCTTGAATCTCAGCCCTGTTTCTACTGCCCATGGGACTTCTGGCAAGTCAGAGCTTTGCTGGTCTCACTGTGCAAATGGTACCTCTCTAAACTACCTCACACATATCAGATGACTGCTCTCAGAAAACCAGAAAATGAATGTTGGCAAGGGTGTGGAGAGAGAGCCTGTAGGTGGTTGATGAGAAGGTAATTTGGTGCAGAAATGATGTGGAGGTTCCTCAAAAGATTCACCACAATCTTAGCCAAAAGTCCAAGAAACATTCTTCAAAAAATTCAGAGGAAGGGCTAGCCAGATAGCCCAGCAGACTAAAGCACCTGCTTAGGCAGAACTCAGGGGCTGGGGTTTGATCTCATGTGCTCTGCTGACCCCACCCCGGGGTGCTCTGAGACAATGATTGAGACTAGGCATAGAGGCACGTACCTGTAATCCCAGCGCTTGGGAGGCTGAAAATAGAATCATTATGAGCCTGGAAAAAAAAAAAAAAGAAAAACAAAAACAAAACTACTCTGTCTTTACAAACAACAACAACAACAACAAAAACATAATATCTGGGCCAGGGAGATGGCTCAGTAGAATTTGCTCCTGGCAAGCACAAGGGCCTGAGTTCAATTCCCGGTTCCGCCAAAACAAAACAAAACAAAACCCCCCCAAAAACAAACAAAACAACTACGAGCCTGAGTAAGACCCTTTAGACCCTGTGCTAAATACAAAAAAGAAAAAAAAAAAAATCAAAGGAGAATTTTACCATGCAATCCACTTCTGGGTATCTAATGAAAAGAGTTAAAAGCAGAGTCTTCAAGAGAGATGTGAACATCCATGTTCATAGCAGTATAGAAATGAAGAGGGAGAAGTCTGTCTTGGGGAATGGAAAAGCCAAGTGGAATATCCATACAATGGAATTTAAGCCGGGTGTGGTGGGCATGCCTGTAATCCCAGCACTTGGGAGGCTGAGGCAGGAAGATTGTTGTGAGTTCAAGACCAGCCTGAACTACAAAGTGAGCTCAGGTGAGACCTGAACTGCATAGTGAGACCCTGTTGTAAAAAGACAGAAAAAAAAAAAAAAAAAGGAATTTAATTCAGCCTTAGAAAACAAAGAAGTCCCATCACTTGTTACAAAGTAGATGAGCCATTAAAAAAAAAAAAAAAAGTAGATGAGCCTTGGGGACATGGTGCTTAGTGATATAAGCCAGAAATAAAAAGACCAATGCTGTATGATTTCACTTAAGTCACAGGAGCAGAAAGTAGAGCAGGAGTTCCAGGGGCTGTGAGGAGGGAAAGACGCCATGAGTTGATGGAAGAGTTGAGAGGAGAAAGTTCTGGAGAAGGGCGGTGGTGACAGTTGCACAGCATGAATGTCAATGAACTATTCATGGAAAAATGATGAATTACATGTAATTTTTTCCATCACAATAAAAAATTCCTCACAGGGCTTCTGTGGAGATCAGGCAGGACGGCATGTGCGAATTGCTATCACTGGCAGCACATGGGAGCTGCAGGAACTGTGCGGGATGAGAGGTGGTGGCTTGGAGACTTCCTGGAGGGTGACTGGGGCCTGCCCAGGAGAGTCCTGTGGTAACATTAGTGGGGTGGGTGGATTCCAGCCGCAGGAAAGTCCCTGGCAGGAAACACCTCCACTTGGGGCAGTGTGCAGGGTGGAGACTGGGAGTGTGGAGAAGGCTGCCTTTCAGGACGCTGAGCTCTGGGCTGTGGGGGCCAGTGAGAGGCTGGAGGAGCTGCAGGGCAGACTCATATATGAGGTGTGAGGGGAGCTGGGGAGCTGGAGGTCTCTGAGACTCTGTGTCTGACATTTGAAGGCAGGGGCAGACAGGTGGGAAGCTTCGTCCCTAGCCCTCCCTTCGGTAACAACACAATGGGCTCTACCATTCACACCGGGCCTACACTGTACTAAATGCTGAGTGGCTGGATCTCCAGTCCTCCCTTCCTCCCTGGGATATGGTGGCCTTCTCATCTCAGACTTGAGGGGATCCCTACCACACTCATGGCTGTAGCAGGGGAGGCCCCGGAGGGTCAGTGGTTTAAGTAGAATGATCCAGTTCATTTGGTGACGTTCACACAGTTGAAAGCACCAGAAAGGTGCTAGGCCTTGGACAGGTCCCACCTCATGGAGCCCCACTGAGCCCCAGCTGCCCAAGTGCTATTCTTATGCTTGTATTCCAGATGAGCAAACTGAGGCTTGGAGAGGTTAAGTTGTGCTTCAGAATCTGGAGTTTTTCCTTTCCCTGCTCTACCTCTTGGAGCTTTGTATGAGCGCTGGATGCTATGGTGGAATATCAGTACCTTTGTGGCTTTCTAGAACAGCAAAGCTTGTGATTTCTTTTCCCACCACCCTGTGTGGAGAGGGGGCTGGTTACACTATGTTATAGACAGAGAGACCTCTGAGGGGCTCCCCAAGCCCTTCAGGCCTTTGCGTGGCACCTTTCCACCTCCTATCGCTGGATCTCAGGTTCCACAGCCCTCTTTGGAGAGGCTGCCACAGGCCCTGGTGGCACAATGGTGCCGATCAGCGGAGCAGCTAGCTGGACCGGCTGAGACTGGGCCTGAGCCAGGTGCTTTCCTGTATCTTCCCAGGCAGGGAAGCTTCCTGCCGGTGGCTTCTCATTCACTGCCCCTCCTCTCCCTGAGGGATAGAGAAGGTCACACTTCACCGTCCATGGAAATTTTCCATGCTGCTTAAGTTGACTTAACCCTGTCCCAACAGGGTTCTAGAACCTTTCCCCAGCCCTGGAAGGTGTGGCCACTGCCCTGGAAGTGGAAGCCACATCTGAGTCCGGGTTAAAGACGCATGCAGTAGAGCACTTGCCTAGCATATGCAAGGCCCTGGGTTCCATCCCCAGCAGGCACCAGCTCACCTTCCACATCAATGTTCCCTGAACTAATATGCATGCCAGGTCATGCCCTGGTTCAAGAACCTGTGCTGGATCCTCATTCCCTGCCTGGCTTTTAAGGGCTTCTATATTCTGGCCCTTCTCTGCCTGTCTGGTGCAAACTCTCATGATACCCAGCACAGCTTCTTTGTTCCAAACAAACCAAACCTTCTCCTTGATGTCTCAAGTATCTGACCTGTGGCCTTCATCTTCATTCCCTTTGTTATTTTTTCTTCAATGTACTTGACTGTTGCAGGATCTCACTACATAGCTCAAACTCATGGCGACCCTCCTGTTTCAGCCTCCCCAGTGAGGGCATTACAAGCATGTGTGATCATGCCCGGACCCTGGCTGACTCAGCCCACCCTGGGGGTGGGGCTGGCAAGGCACATGGTGCCAGGGATCAAACCATGGTCCATGTTTGCCTAAGCAGGCACTTTAGTCTGCTGAGCTATCTTACAGCCCCTTATTATTTTTTTTTAATGTATTTAGGACAGGGCTACAGGGTCTACAGGGTCTCACTTGGGCTCATAGTGCTTCTCCTGTTTTCAGCCTCCCAAGTGCTGGGATTGCAAGCTTGTGCTGCCACTCTCAGTCTCAATCACTGTCTCATTGTGCCTGGGTGCGGGGCCTACACTGCACATCGGAGATCAAACGTTGGCCATTGTGTTTTGCCTGAGCAGGCACTAGAGTCTGCTGAGCTATCTGGCTGGCCCCCTTAATTCTTTTTTGATACAGGGTCTTGCTACATAGGTTGGACTCCTTGTGATCCTCCTGTCTCAGCCTCCCTAGCACTGGGATTATAGGCCTGTACCATCACGCCAGGTTTCAGGGCTGGCATGGCATGCAGCACTGGGGAATCGAACCTGGGGGTCCTTGCACTTGACAGGCAGATGCTTAGACTGCTAAGCTATCTCCCCAGCCCTTTTTTCATTCCTTATTCACTTTATTTCCATCATTCTCTCCCTACTGTCTTTCCTTGTCTTATTCATTTGTTCATTTATTTATTTTTGTGTATTTGGTACAGGGTCTCACTACGCAACAATGGTCTTCTTGTCTCGGCCTCCCCAATGCTGGGATTATAGGTGTGTGCCACCATGCCTGGTTTCAGTGGCAGCTCAGTGTGTACAGGCTTGGGGCTGGTGTGGCACATGGTGCAGGGGGCTGAACCCCAGTCCTTGTACTTGCCTGCCCAGGTGCTTTGTCTGCTGAGCCATCTTGCCAGCCCTCTTGCCTCACTTTTTTATTCTTTACCTGTAGCATAGGCCTCTGCTTTTCTTTGCCATGAAGCTTCTTTTATCCACTATGACCAACTCCAATCCATCTGGTCTCGGAACACCTATTGCACTTACTCCCCATACATTCAAAAGAAGTCTTAAACTGTTCTGTAGATGCTTTCTCCAATGCCACTAACCTGTGATTGCATCAGAACAAAGAATGGCATCTCCTAGGGTAGGATGGCTCTGGGCACCTAGTGCTTGCCAACTTGCCATGAACAGATCAAGGTGCTACACACAAATATTCTGTGACCCTCAGGCAAGACATAAAGCACTTAACAGGCTCTTAGTGTTACCACATCCTAAAGCACTCCTCTCTCATACATTTTAGTACTTCCTCTGGAATCAGGATGGATGATGTCATAATTGGAGGTTCACCTTCTCTTTCTCAGTACTGCATAAATAATGGCGCATATTAACCATGCATTAGGCTTGACAAAAATGAGATGTGCTGGGTTGGTGTAGGAATCTGTTGGTAAATGCTTCCAATTTGGACTTAGGGAAAAGGCATTTGACAGCAATGAAATAATACTGGAAAAGATGAAGGGGCCATGGAAACAGTGAGGAATACTGCAAGAATTGGGAGATGATGAGAGAAATGGAGGATGCTAGGAGAGATGAATGCTGGGAGAAGTGGAGGATGCTGGGATACAGGAGGAAAGCTGGGAGAATTAGGGAATGGTGGACAACCATCTCATGGCCTGCAAGAGCCAAAGATCTCGCTGACCAACTGTTGCCTGGATAAGGAAACAGCCTCACCTGCATTTAGAGCCCAAATAGGAGGGCTGGGGAAGACCAGAAAATAAGGACCACAGCCTCTTTGATTTGTAAGGGAATAAGGAAGGTTAGCCCACCCACAGTGAATCTCTTCTCTGGGCCCAGTAGCGCCAGCTCGAGGTTTGAGTGCAGACTGCACTCAGGCTTCCCCACTGGTTCCAGATCCTCATGGGCTTCCTCTTGGTCTCAGTCTCTTTCCCTTCCTCCTCCCTCACTCCCTTCTTTCCTTCCTTCTTGGCAGTGCTGGAGATCAAACTCAGGACTTCTCACTTGCTAGCTGAGCACCTACCTCTGAGCCATAGCTACAGTCAGGCTGTTTAGCTGCATGAAAAACTACCGGATTGGAGGAAGGTGATTTTTTCCTTTGGCCTTCAGACTGATACTCTCATGTAGGGTGAAGACCAAGAGCCTTATAGTTCGGTATACTTAGATTTGTTCTCCTGCTTGTGATCTGTGCCACTCACTTCAGGCAAGTTGCCAGGCTTTCTGAGCTTTGGCTTCTTTATCTTCAAATGGGAGTGTGAATCCCTACCATCAAATGATATGGGCATGTGGGTGTGTGTGTGGGGGAATTAAATGGCACGAAGTCATTAACATTAGCTGCTATTAATATTCATACTATTATCATTTGTCCCTCTATCCCTTATTTCAGCTGAGATATTCCTGGCTACATCTCATGGACCAAGGCCAGAGCTAACAATCTAGGCGTGTGTGTGTGTGTGTGCATGTGTGTGTGACTGAAGAGTAAACAGAGGCCCTTCATAATGAGCTATATTCCTGGCCCTTTTTAATTTTGTGACAAGATCTCACTAAATTATTAAATTCACTAGGTTGGACTTGAACTTCCTATCCTCCTACAGCCCCTTCCCACAGTGCTGGGGTTACAGATGTCTGCCACAATCATCGGAGAGAACAATCCAGGTTTTATGGGCCTCAAACATCCCTGAAGCGAGGCAGCACCCTCTGTTTGGCCCTCCTCAGCCCTGACTGGGAGCTTTGGCTCCTTTTTTTTTTTTTTTTTCTGTCATTCTTCTGATTTCCAGTGACTGTCTTTCTCATGTGTCCCTCATGGGGTTATGCCTGGTGGGCAGCCTCAGAGCTGTGGGATATAGCTCAGGGGCACAGCTCCTACCTGGCCAAGGCAAGGTCCTGAGCTCAATTCCCAGTACAAAAAAAAAGTAAAAGAGTGAAAAATTAAGGCAAAATACCAGTGCTAGGAAAAAGCAAAGCAAGGGTTACTTCTACTCAGCAAGCTGGAAGATTAGGTAGTTTGGGGGTGAAACTCTGTAAACTATTCTGAATTTTTTTTGTGTGTGGAACCAGGGATTGAACTCAGGCTCTTGCACTTGCCAGGCAAGCACTTATTCCACTGAACCATCTCCCCGGCCCCCCATTCTGAAATTTAGAGGCTATGTTCCCCCACTTGTGGGATATAGAGCTGCAAGTCTGAAGAGCATTTATATTAAGATACATTTATCATTTAGATTAAGATGTTTTATTCATTGATATCTATTATATTATTGCATTGCATTAATGCTGTGAGAAACATTCCTACATCGCTTTCCTTGCAACAACAGACTTCCATCACCCACTTAGACCCGGGGGGAAAAAAAAAAAAACACAAAAGAATTAAAAACAAACAAGGAGCCAGTGAAAACAACTCTCACGCACTGTTTGTGAGAACATAGCTGCCCAGATCTCCTTGGAGGCCCTTTTGCAATCGCTTTGAAACATCTCAATGTACTGCATGTACCTCCTGCTCCCCGGCCCAGGAGCTGTGTGCCTGCCTCAGACCCCAGGTGGACAGAAGCTGCCTGCACAAAGAGTGGCTGCCACTTGGCTTTGTAATTAGTGATTGCAGGCCGCCTCTTCAGTGCAGGTGACAGATCTTCCCTGTGCAGCAGAATACTTAGCAGCTGGTAGCAAAAGAGGCAGCATCGCAGTTTCAATACAGCCTGAGTGAGAAGAGCAAGGTGCAGAGCAGCGTCCTATTTACTTCCTGGGGTGTGGTGGGTGGTGGCAAGCAGCACACTTCTTTTTTTTCTTCCTTCAACAGTTTTGGAAGCCAGATGCCTGAAAGGGAGGCATCACAAGATCAGGCTCCCTTGAAACATTTTGTGTAGGGAAGGAACTTTCCTGCCTCTTCCCGGTTTCCTGTGACTTCTTGAAGCTGCAGGACGCCAATCTCTACTTTGAGTTCACTTGTATGTCTCTGTCTCCCTTTGTCGTCTGTCTATCTGTCCATCTGCCTGTCTCTCTCCTAAGGACACTGCTATTGGATTTAGGGCACACCCTAATCCAGAATGGCCTCACTTTGCGTGTGTGTGTGTGTGTGTGTGGTGCTGGGGATTGAACTCAGGACCTTGTGCTTGCCAGGCAAGTACTTATTCTACTGAGCTATCTCCTCAGCCCCTTGAATGGTCCTCACTTTAATGTAGCTCTCAGAGCACAAGACTCCTTTTGGTATCAATGTTTTCAGACCTATGTTTATTCTTTAGAATATTTCTACTGATGAATTATTAATTTTATGAATTTTATGATCTCAAATAATAATGAGTACTTAATGGGAAAAATGTAATAAAATGAAGTTGAGTTTTAATATTTATGGGTGTTTACAAAAAAAAAAAAAAGCATCACAGGTCAGTGAGATAGCTCAGTGGATTAAGTGCCTGCTTAAGCAAGAGTAGGGTTCCATCCCTGGCACCTCTGGCCACAGACACCTGGCATTGTGGTGCACTCCTGTGATCCCAGGGCTGGGGAGGTTGAAAACAGGAGGATCACTATGAGTTTGAGCTGGGTAGTAAGACCCTGTGCCAAATACATTAAATAATAATAACAACAACAACAACAACAACAACAACAACAATAATAATAATAATAATAAATTTTGGGCTGGCCACATAGCTCAGCAGATTAAAGCACCTGCTTAAGCAGAGCTCAGTGGCAGTGGATGGGGTTTGATCCCTGGCGTGCTGTGCCAGCCCACCCCTTGATTCCTGGCACTCAGGAAGCTGAGGCAGGAGGACCACTGTAAGTTTGAGACCAACGTGGGCTACATAGTGAACTCAAGGCCAGCCTGAACTGCATAGTGAAACCCTCTCTCAAAAAATAATAAAATAAAATAAAATAATAAAATAAAACAAGGCCAGGGAGATGGCTCAGTGGAATAAGCGATTCCCTGGCAAACACAAGGGCCTGATTTCAATCCCTGGTTCCGTCAAAAAAAAAAAAAAATTAAAATTAAAAAAAAAAATAAATAAATAAAATAAACCATACCACAAAGATAAGCTTTGCTTCAAAGGCACACCCAAGGCACTCTTCCCACATGACAACCACATGTTCCATGCACATGTCTTGCTCACACTAATAGTATATATTTTTGTTTTCCTATAATTTTTAAAAAAATGTATTTAGTAGCTGGGCATAGTGGTGCAGGCCTGTAATCCCAGCACTCGGGAGGCTGAGGCCGGAGGATTGTTGTGAGTTTAAGACCTGAGCTACAAAGTGAGCGTGAGGTCAGCCTGAACTGCATAGTGAGACCCTGTCTCAAAAAGACAAAAAAAAAAAAAAGAGCCGGGTGTGGTGGCGCATGCCTGTAATCCCAGCACTCGGGAGGCTGAGGCAGGAGGATTGTTGTGAGTTCGAGACCAGCCTGAGCTACGAAGTGAGCTTAAGGCCAGCCTGAACTGCATAGTGAGACCCTGTCTCAAAAAGACAAAAAAAGAAAAAAAGAAAAAAAAAAAATAGTATTTCGTATAGGGTCTACAGGGACTTGTAGTGACCCACCTGTGTTCAGCCTCCCAAGAGCTGGGATTACAGGTGTGCATCGCCACATCCAGTATTAATCATTGTCTCAGAGTGCCCAGGGGCGAGTCTGGCATGACATGCCAGGAATTGAACCCCAGCTGCTGCACTCTGCCTAAGCAGGCTCTTTAATCTGCTGAGCTATCTGGCTGGCCCCTTTCCTTTTGATGTGAGTATATTTTAGGGAAGGATCTATAGGGTGTTCAGGATCTCACTAGTAGACTGAATTCATAGTGATCTGCCTGTTTACAGCTCCCAAAACCTGGGATTACCGGTACACTCCACTATGCCTAGTCTCAATTGCATCTCAGCCTGCCCCTGGGGTGGGGGCTGGCATGGTAGGCCCAGGATCGAAACCCTGGTCTCTGGGCTTTAATCCACTGAGCTATTTGGCTGGCCCAAGATATGGTATTTTTACATCATGGAGTATTATTCAGCTGTAAAAAGGATAAATCTGAGGCTTTTATCAGTAAGTGGATGTAACTAGAAACCATATTCTTTTTTTATGTTTTTAAAAGCTTTTGGGGCTGGGGAGATAGCTCAGTAGAATAAGTGATCCCTGGTAAGTGCAAGGGCCTCAGTTCAATCCCTGGTTCTGCCCCCAACAAAAATTTATTTATTTATTTATTTATTTATTTATTTATTTATTTATTTATTTATTATTATTTATTATTTTTTTGTCTTTTTGAGACAGGGTCTCACTATGCAGTTCAGGCTGGCCTTAAGCTCATTTTGTAGCTCAGGCTGGTCTCGAACTCACAATAATCTTCCTGCCTCAGCCTCCTGAGTGCTAGAATTATAGGCACGTGCCACCACGCCTGGCTAAAGTTTATTTATTTGATACAGGGTCTTGCTATGCAGCTCAGAATCATAATGATTGTTCTGTTTCAGCCTCTCCAGTGCTGGGATTACAGGTGTGCATCACCATGCCTGGTTTCAGTGGGAGGCACAGTGAGCCCAGGGTTCTGAGGCCTGCACAGCATTTGGTGCCAGGGATCAAATGTTGGTTCCTGTGCTTGCCTAAGCAGACACTTAGACCACTGTGCTCTCTCCCCAGCCTGAGACCACAGTTACAAGGGAGGTAAATCAGACCTGCGCATGCAAACATTGTATTGTCTCCTAGTGTCAGAACCTGAAAGAGCAAATAAAATCTGAAGGGCACAACGGATGCTATGAAAAGGGAACGAATCTGTTCAAAAGGAAAGAATTATTGAGATGAGGAGAAGGACGGGAGAGGGACTGGGGGAAAGAGATACATGCATGCGTATATGCAGGATGGTTTTGATAATTGTTCTATGGATTTCTGCTAATCTATGGAAAGGAGCACTTAATAGTTAATTTTTTTTGCCTTCTTTCATTTTTTTCTCTATTCTTAATTTCTTACAACTTTTTTTCTTTCTTTTTCCAATCTTAGATGCATTTATCTGGTAATCTGAACAACTAAGTTGAAGATAACACTATACAGTACAACAAATCCTGTCAAATTCAGATTATTTTGTTTAGTGAAATTCTGTATCATTTCTAATTTTTATTACTATTTTGTATTCATATATATATGTATGAAAGTATAATAAGTCTTGTATCTACAAGGGCATAAATTTTATGCCTGTTTTGACCCATCACTTTGCCATAAATCTTTTGCATTCTTGTGGTCACTGAGAAATCTGTGCTATGTACAGCAGCCCAGGACTGCTTTCAGTTCTGCTAGTGAGGTGTCATCATAAAAACATTTTTGAGTATGGCTACTGGCCCATGTAGTTTTACTTACATCTCAGCCTTTGTGCATTTGACAGCATCTTGTAGCATTTCCTCTGTTAGTATTTTCAACATTTAATGGCTATATCCAACATGTTGCACCCCTACCAAGAACTTCACTATATTCTCAGATTGCTATTTTCTTCATCACTGGAGTCAGGGAGGTCTGCGTTCCTTGTGTCAGTTGATTCTTACTTACTCCATTGTACTGATACAGGCACTTTGGCTCACTTGATCAACCTCAGAGTCATCATCACCACCACGCTTTTGTTATAAAAGCATGGATTTTATCATAACAGATCATCTACATCATCCATGCATGAGTAATCTGATGATTCACTTTTGACCTCTTCCAAAACTTCCATATCTGTTTTTTTCATGTGCCATTGCACTAAGCTGATCTGCTTCCACCAGAAAAAAAATCAAAGGAGAACTTTAAAGTGATGTGGGTCTAGTTGACCCTCTGTGATGCTCGGGTAAACATATGCAAAACCAGTTGCCTAGAGTATAATGATGGGTCCAAGTCCCATTTTGGCACTTTTGCATACAGGCATGCTCCTTGCTATTCACCATACCAAGTGGGTAAACACATGAATTGCTTCCTTCCTATATCCCTCAGGCAAAGGTGCCAAGATACACAGCCAACTACTATTACATCAAAGTACAAATGTGTGGTATAAAACTAAGGTATGGGCCTATAGAACCCATTGTTATGTTCTAAGGTTAAGCTTATTATTTCTATTGATTGACTGAGTAGTTCTAGGGACTAATCCAGGGTTTTTGCATGAGCTACATCTCCAGATATTTTCTTAATTTTGTTTTGAGATAAGATCTTGCTAAGTTGTTTAGATGTCCAAGCCGGGGTCAATCTTGTAATCCTCTTGCTTCATCTTCCTAGAATGCTAAAATTATAGATATGTTCTACCACATTTGGCTTGAAAATATTTTTTAAATTATGATAAAATATAAATAAAATTTAAAAATTAAAATTTATAAATAAATATAAATACACATTTGCCACTTTAACTTTTTTTTTTGGTAATGGTGCTATGGTTTAAATACAGGGCCTTGCACATGCTTGGCAAACACTCTACCACTGACCTACAGTCCCCAGCTGTACTGTAACCATTTTTCTTTTTTGAGGCAGGGTTTCACTATGTAGTTCAGGCTGGCCTTGTACTCACTGTGTAGCCCAAGCTGGCCTTAAACTATCATTGACCATCTGGTATGGCATGCTGTGCTAGCGACTGAACCCTGGTCCCAGCACTTGCCTAAACTTTTTTTTTTTTTTTTTTTTTTTTTTTTTTTTTTTTTTTTTGTCTTTTTGAGACAGGATCTCACTATGCAGTTCAGGCTGACCTTAAGCTCACTTTGTAGCTCAGGCTGATCTCGAACTCACAACAATCCTCCTGCCTCAGCCTCCCGAGTGCTGGGATTACAGGCCTGTGCCACCATGGCCCACCTGGCTTTTTTTGATTTTGTTTTGATATTTTTGAGGCAGGCTGGCCTTGAACTCACTTTGTAGCCAGGGCTGGTCTCCAATTTGCAGTAATCCTCCAGCCTCAGCCTCCCAAGTGCTGGGATTGTAGGCATGCAAATGCTATACTCCAACCAATTTTAATTCTACTTCCTGTCTTTATGAGTTTGACTAGTCTAGATACTTTCTTTTAATTAATTAATTAATTAATTAATTTATTTATTGAGACAGGACCTTAATATATATTCCAGGCTGGCCTAGAGCTCACTGTATAATCCAGGCTGGCTATGCAGTCACCAGGACCCTCCTGCCTCAGCCTCCCAAGTCCTGAGACTACAGGCATGTGGCTCCATGCCTGATGATACCTCAACTTATATGCAATTAGAAATAGCATATTGATGGGGGCCAGGGAAATGCTTGCCTGGCAAGCGTAAGGTCCTGAGTTCAATCCCTGGTACCAGAAAAAAAAGAAAAGAAAAAGAAAAGAAAAAAAAGAAACAACATATTGAGATAAAATGGCTATCAATGAACTGTACAAAAATGAAGATTACCTTAACTTTGAATATGTATACCATAGTCAAGATAACAAATATGTTAACTGGGCATTCTGCCTATAATTCTAGCCCTCTGGGAAGCTGAAGCAGGAGGATCACAATTTCCAACATAGCCTGGGCAATTTAATAAGATTCCATCTCAAAACAAAAAAATAAAAAGAGATCTGGCAATAGAGCTCAGCATGAAGGCCTAGGCTTTCATCCTGAGTTGGGAGGGGGGATAAAACCAAATGTGTCCCTCATTGCCAATAATTTCCTCAGGCCTCTGTGTCATTCTTCCTCCTCCTTGTCCATCCCTAAACATGGGATAGCTCAGTAGCCTAAATGCCTGCCTTATAAGTGCAAGGTCCAGAATTCAATCCCCAGTACTTCTAAAAAATATAAATAAATAAATAAATAAGTCTTAAACAACTACAGGCCTACTTTCTGTTACTATAACTTAGTTTGGATTTTACAGAATTTTAAGTAGCAGTGTTTGTTTTGAGACAAGGTCTTGCTATATAGCCCCAAATAGCCTCAAAGTCACAGTAATTCTCCTGCTTCAGCCTCCTGAGTGCTGGGATTAGAGGCATGTGCCACCATGCCCAGCAGACTTTAAGTATTACATGGGATATACTCTTTCTTTGGAAGGATTTTATTTCTTTCAGTGAGAATGATTAACCTGAGATTAGACTGTGCTTGCATAGATAAATAATTGGCTCTTTTTGCTAAATAGTGCTGTACTATATGGATGTAATTTTTTACTTATTCATTCACTGATAGATGCTTAGGCTGTTTTTAGCTTTTGATGCTAGTATATAGAAATACAACTGGTAGAGCTGGGCGTGGTGGCTCATGCCTGTAATCCCAGTACTCAGGAGGCTGAGGCAGAAGGATTGTTGTGAGTTCAAGACCAGCCTGAGCTACAAAGTGAGCTTAAGGCCAGCCTGAACTGCATAGTGAGACCCTGTCTCAAAAAAAGACAAAAAAAAGAAAAAAAAAAAAAGAAAAGAAAAAAGAAATACAACTGGTTTTTGTTGTACTGTTGCTGTTTTAGTTCTTTGAGACAAGACTTTGCTATGTAATTCAGGATGATTTTTTTTTTTTTTCAGAGCCCAGGCCCTTACACTTGCCAGAGAAGCATTTATTCCACTAAGCCATCTCCCCAGCCCCTCAGCATGATTTTGAACTCGCTGTGTAGCTCAGTCTGGCCTCAAACTCTCAGTGGTCCTCCTGCCTCAGCCTCCCAAGTGCAGGGATTATACGCATGTGCCACCACATCCAGCTATTTTTTTTTTCCTGTCTAATATGCACATTTCTACTGTTGCTCGGCTGGAGTCTCCAGTACAATGCAGAGTAAAGTGATGAGAGCTGGCTTTCCCTGTGTGGCCATGGCTTTTTCCTGGGTAGCTGCTTTTAGGTTGAGAAAGCTCCATTCTATTTGTAATTGGCTGAAGCTTTTAACTCTTTGTTCTTCTACTGAGATAGCCACACAAATGGTTTTTCTTTCTCATTTGTGGCCATGGTAAATTATAGTGATTTTTTAAATGCTCAAACAACCCTTCCTACCTGGGGCCACATGCTCTTAGGAGTTTAGTGTAGAGGATCCAGGTGTCTCCTGCACGTGCTGGGTTCGGTTCCCAGAGAGACTGGTCTGGCTGCTGTTACTCAACCTGATGGAAGGAAGCAGGGGCAAAGGTCAAGGGTGCGTAGAGCGGGGACAAGTTCTGGAGACGGGAGGCACAAGCTCTTCCTACCAGATCCCTGGTGAACCACTCCCAGTAAGGGGCGGGCCAGTATGGGTGCTCGGAAGCCGCTGCCCACAGTGGGTGCCCCTAGTGGCCTCTGCTGCCACATGTTCTGCTAGGTGGGAAGCACCCGGGTCTCACTGTGGGCTGCAGGCACAGCCCTTGTTTCTGCTGGAGTCTTGGCCTCTGTCTCTGGGCGATGGGGATGGTGCCATTGTCACTGCGCTGCTGGGTGTCGCACGAAGAGTCCCTAGGGGCTTCCTGCAAGGCTGGGGGTGCCCAGCATACCTGCTTTGGAACAGGCTTTCTTTCTGACTTAAGGGAGGGAATGGCATTGTCCTTCCAGAGCTGCCGTATAAAATGATGCAAGGATGACGAACTACTTAGAAATGGGACAAAAATGTGAGAAGCAGCCTTGGGATCTGATGCCATTACTCACCAGTGCCACATTCTTGGCTGTCACCTAATCTCTGAGCCTTGGCCTCCTCCTTTGCAAATAGAAATGAATCTCCCTTATTAAAGTTTTGGAGGCAGGAGGTATGAGGAATATTTGGTATCATTGGACAGGTCAAACTAATGATTTTGGCACATGGGAAAGGCAGGATGACGTCAGCGACCTCCCAGGTTCCTGGAGACCATGTAGCTCGGGTAGACTTGTCAGGCACTTGGGGAGCTGCACAACCCCCCTAGTATAAGGAGAAGGGACAGGTGCTGCTGGGGGTGCTTTTCCTGTCTTGGTTCAGTTTGCAGTGGGGTAAGACTGAGCCCCTCCAACCTAAGGCTGATGCATTTGGGAGCCCTAATTGGTGGCCAGAGACTCAGAGCTGGTTACTGACCACATCCTGTGGTCTTGCTTTGATTTCCCTTACTTTGCCTGGCAGGATACACACCACTGCTCTGTGGGTATATGCAGCTCACCGAGATTGTACACTCAGCACCAGAAACAAATTAAAGGGACAAAGTTTACAATAAAGGAAGATGACTTGTTTAGAGAGTAGGAGGTACTGATCCTGTCCTCCAAATAGACACACAATGTGATTGGCTTTCTGGCTGTCTTCTAGCACAGGCACAATTGCCTATGTCTATTTGATTGCTTTCTGCCCTTTGGTGATGTGTGTGTGTGCGTGTGTGTGTGTGTGCGTGTGTAAAAGCCTCATAGAAAGGCATGTTAGAGTTAGTAACAAACTAACTGTTGTGTATCTGATGCAGTAATATAGTGACCCTAGAGTGAGAATATATATGTATGTATAACGACACACTTGTGTGTCTTTTTATATGCTAGATAATTTTTCTTTAGGTAGCCACCCCCTGTCTCCTCTGCATTCTTTTGGAGGTGAGGGATAGAGTTGGTTTCGCTGGTCTTTCATGTTTCTGGCTTCATCTGTGTTCCTTCAAGTCTTTCTGATAATTCAGACGTGGAGTGCTGCACAGGCATGGTTGCAGGGCTGGTTTCTCTTTCTTTTTTCCTACCTTTGTGTTTCTAATTGCCTGAGTCTTAACTGCCAAGGCAAAAGCTGATTTTTTTTTTTTTTTGTCTTTTTGAGACAGGGTCTTTCTATGCAGTTCAGGCTGACCTTAAGCTCACTTTGTAGCTCAGGTTGGTCTTGAACGCACAGCAATCCTCCTGCCTGAGCCTCCTGAGTGCTGGGATTACAGGCATGCTCCCAGCTCCAAAAGCTGATTTTAATAAGATTTTTCTGGGTTTTTTTTTTCCTTCTTCTTTCTCTTTTCTTTTCTTTTTTTTCTTTTCTTTTTTTTTTTTTTTCTCTTTTTTTTGAGACAAGGTCTCACTATGCAGTTCAGGCTGGCCTCAAACTCACTTTGTAGTCCAGGCTGGTCTCAGACTCACAACAATCCTCTTGCCTCAGCCTCCCAACCTGGAATTATAGGTATGTACCACCATGCCCCGGCTTCCTCTTCTTCTTTTATTAGCTTTTTTTTTTTTTTTTTTTTTTTGGTCTTTTTGAGGCAGGGTCTTGCTATGCAGTTCAGGCTGGCCTTGAGCTCACTTTGTAGCTCAGTCTGGCCTCAAACTTGCAATGATCATCCTGCCTCAGCCTCCTTCCCCAATCCTCCTGTAAACCTGGGATTACAGGCATGTGCTACATGGTTGGCTTTATTTTGTCTTATTTTTTGAGGCAGGGTTTCACTATGAAGTTTAGACTGGTCTTATACTCACTTTGCAGCCCAGGCTGGCTCAACTTCGCAGAAATTCTCCTGCCTCAGCCTTCTAAGTGCTAGGATTATAGGATGTGCCACCACATTCAACTCTATTAATCTTTTTCTTTATTTTTTTTTGTTGGTGGGGGTAGTACTAGAAATCAGACTCAGGACCTTGTACTTGCCAGGAAGGTGCTTGTGCTGCTGAGCTATATCCCTGGCTCTTTATTTATTCATTTTTAAAAAATAAAGTTTAACGAGGCCTTTGTTCTTATTCTTTCCTTACCTCCCACCTCATTCCCTAAATGCTGGGGCCAGCCTCAAGCCCAAGGCATTCTCAGATCAAATGGCAAGATTATTTCCATGTCAGACTAAAAATTGGAAAAAAGTTCATTAATAAAGTTGGCCACGGGATCCTTCCCAGGTTGTAGACCTCACATGTCCAGCTGCCTTGGGGAAACGCATTTGGATCTGGCTGGCCGGATATTCAAGAGGAGGATGTCCCTTTAGCACGTGGGTAGTCTAACCAATGGTTTATTTGGCCTGGATCTCCTCTGGTTGGCCTTGAGGTCCATTCATTCAGATATCATTTCCCAGGTGTCATAGGTGTTTGTGCTGAGCCAGAGCCGGGCTCCAGTCACAGCACTGAGATGAGAACCAGGCTCTTTCCTGGAGTCACAGAGTCAGAGTAACAGTGTGCACTGGAAGGCTTGACTGCGTCTGGCGTGACGCCCAGTTTCCCTTGTCTGCCAGCAGAGGCATTATTCTGGGCAAACCTGGGATTTCATAGAAAATGATAAGGTGGAACACGACTATATAAAGACACCCAAGCATTCACACTGGCAGTTCAGGAACCTTGCCTACTGAGGCACTGAACATCCAGAGAACTTTGGCCCTTGATGTTTATTAAGCTCTTGCCATCTAGTGTCCTTTGCCTTCTCTCAAACTCTGTAAAAAGCCCATTTCTGGTTGCTCCCTATAGACAGCCTTTTGGCACAGTACATTCCATGCCATTGCCCTTACACAAGCCTGGTGGCCTTGGCTGGTCTCTGCCTTCCACTGTTCCTTGCATTGGTGAGTTCAGTGTGTGCAGCCTTGGGGAACAGCCCTGGTGGCCAGAGGAGGGAAAGGAGGAGAAGGGAGGGGAGGGGAGGAGAGTGAAAGAAGGTGGGAGAGATATTCCAGCTAACAAGAAGGAGGCAAAACTCTAGGTGGAATATTCTAGGCAGAGAGAAGACAAAATCCTTGAGGAAGAGCCATTCAGCTGGGGGAAAGGCAGAGAGGAGCTGGAGAGGAAATGGAGAACTCAGGACAGCCTTCTGGGAAGCCGTGGCTGGGATTGGGAGAGTTCCTGGAAATGGAAGTGTGCTTATAGTCTCTCCTTCTGTTTCTTGTGTAATTGTGTTTTGTTTTGGTTTGGTTTGAGAGTCTTGCTATGTAGCTCAGGCTGACCTTGAACTCAAAGCGATCCTCCTGCCTCAATCTCTGAGTGCTGGGCTCACAGGCCAGCTTCCTGTGGGATCAGTGAGGCCTCTTTTATAGAAACACGTCCTGTAGGCTCTCAGGATGACAAGGAAGGGTTGGGGCGGAGGTCTCACCACTCCACACCTCAGAGGGTCACTGGCTGAATTAGGGGGACAGATTCCCCCATCAGCCACAGGTGGGCCAACTGTGTGGTGTTTGAAAGAAGCCTTTCCAACGTGCTTGGCCTGGCTGTCACTGAGGGCCCTAGCTCCACAAAACCTCTGCTTTGGGAAAGCTGCCCTCAGATAGTGTGCTTTGGGGCCTGGGAATGGGTTCTGCGGTTAAAACTCAGGGTCCCTCCTTTCCGCTTTGAGAGTCTCCACAGCTGTGTGATTCACTCAGGTAACGCAGCAAGTTCACAGAAGAGCTAAGACCACAAATCACTCCCAGCCTGAAGACTGTACGGCTTGAAGCTTGGGGCTTGGGAACCTTCTAGAGAATGTGGCAGAGGACAGGACGGAGCTGTGCTCTGTCTGAATCCCAGAGAAGTCTCCCATTGCCTTAATTACTCCAGGCGCCTCAGGGTCCTTAATTCTACCCCCGTCCATCTATATTACAATAATTCACACTAAAATGTGAAGGACAGGCAGCACTGAACCCTCCCAGAGATGATACACCCCCAAAAGAAAATACTTATTCATCCAAATAAGTCTGTAATCCAATGAACTTTTTGTCTAGGTGATAAAGGGGGTTAGAAAACTTGCATATGGGGAAAATCTGGGGATTTTCCTGCTCACAAGGGAGTCATAGAGAAGGTTCCTCAGCTTTCTGAAAATGTTCACTGCTGTCCTCAGGTGGCCACTGTAGGGGCTGTCAAAGGCACAGCTCTCCAGAAGGGAGAGTGGCTCCGCTAAAGGAATCATTTGACCAAAAGTGCATATTTGAAAAGAACAACGTGGTGGTGTGAGCCAGACTCCCTGGCAAGTGCAGGATGGGCTGGGCCTCCTTGCTGGCTTGGGAGGGTTTGGAGCACACAAGCTGAGCTCCAGGGCAGGAAGGGCCGGCCCTCCTGAGAGGCTGCCCGCCCCGCCTCATCTCTAACTTTCTGTCAGAGTCACCTTGGGCGGGCCACTTGCCTGAGAGGCTTCTGTAGAATGATCTGGAATTGAGTTTTCCAGGATCCTGCAGTGGGAGGTGTGGCCCTGTGTCCCCACATCAGACAGCTGTTGGCTGCAGCATTTGCCAGCTGCGCACTGTGCTTTTTATTTTTCCTGCATCATTTGCTAGTGAATCTGGGTGTACAGATGAATGGGTTCATTTTTGCAGGTCTGTACATGCACATACTGTACTTTAACCACCCCCATCTACTGCCTCGCCCCACCCCCCTCTTACTGTTACTCAGGTTTTTCCGGGTGGGTTCAAAGCAAAGTGTGTTTTTTGCTGTTTTCCAAAGTGGTCGCCACTCTACTTCCCAGCAGTTCTGTGGTGTGTTTCTGTCCCCTCCCTTCAGCTCTGGCCAAGAGAACACGGAGACTGTGGAGGCTGACCAGTTGCTCTTTCTCTTTTTCGCATCTTACAGCAACAACACTGATGCGAAGACATTTCTGCCAAGTGTTAGTGAGCTATTATGCATAACAAAACTGCTCACACACTACAAAACCACTTGCAAATGCTCATATTACCTCCGCCACACACAGGCTCTGTTGGACTAGGAGCTGCCGTAGTAGGTGTTTTGGATTTCCATCAAGATTTAGGATCTCATGAACGGCATCTCCTTTCTTCTATCTTTTTTAGTTAGGTATTTATTGTGGTACTGGAGATCAGAGCCAGAGCTACATTTCTAGCACTTTTTTTTTTTTTTTTGTCTTTTTGAGACAGGGTCTCACTATGCAGTTCAGGCTGACCCTAAGCTCACCTTGTAGCTCAGGTTGGTCTCGAACTCACAACAATCCTCTGCCTCAGCCTCCCGAGTGCTGGGATTACAGGCATGCACCACCACGCCCGGCTTCTAGCTCTTTTTAAGAATTTTTTAAAAAATAAATTATTTAGTACAGGGTCTCGCTATGCAGCTCGGATTCATAGTGATCCTCCTGTCTCAGGTTCCCTAGTTGCTGGGATTACAAGGGCGCACTACCACATCCAGGTTCAGTGGCAGGAATGAT
The DNA here is from genome assembly GCA_004027165.1 of Ctenomys sociabilis. NCBI lineage: Eukaryota > Metazoa > Chordata > Mammalia > Rodentia > Ctenomyidae > Ctenomys > Ctenomys sociabilis. The sequence goes on along the minus strand of PVKA01011055.1, from coordinate 15,119 downwards.
ATTCCCAAGATTCCCGGGCCAGCAGGGCACATGGTATCAGGGATAGTGGGTTGGAACTTGTCATCCTCCTGCCTCAGCCTCCCAAAGAGGTGGTGTCACCACATTCAGGTTCTTCTATCATTTAATATTTTGATTAGGTAATATGATCACATGGCTTAGTGTTTGTTTGCTTTGAGACAGAATCTCACTGTGTTACTCAAGCTGGCCTTGAATTTACCATGTAGCCCAGGCTGGCCTCCATTTTGCAGAGATCCTCCTGGATCCTCCTCCCAGAGCTGGAATTAGAGGCATGACCACCACACCTGGCAGATGTAGTTTAAGCATCATATAATGAAAGCCATAATGAGCTGTTTGCTTCCCATGCAGATTGCACAACTACTTGCTAAGTAACTGTTTATTGTACATTGTGTCTAATCTAAAGCTAATTCTAGGAAAAGTTGAGGAATCTCTTTTTTTCTTTTCTTTTTTTTTCCTGTCTTTTTGAGACAAGGTCATACTATGTAGTTTAGGCTGACCTTGAACTCTCTTTGTAGTTCAGATTGTTGTCCTGGAACTCACAATGATCCTCCCGCTTCAGATTCCTGAGTACTGGGATTACAAGAATGTACTCCATCCTCTTTCATGACCCCAAAATCTCTGAGCTTATAATATGTGTCTTTTTTTTTTCCAAATCACTCTAAGCATTATATAATTAAAGCTCATTACGGCTTTCATTATATGATGTTTTCATTATATCATCCTGATGAAAAGTTCATTAGATCACAGAATTATTCCTTGACGAATTATGGCCTTATTTGGGTTAACAAACATTATCTTATTTTATTTTTTTTTTGTACCAGAAATCAAACTCAAGACCTTGTGCTCACCAGGTAGGCACTGTGCCACTGAGCTAAATTCCCTAGAAGCAAGCATTGTTTTCATTTGGTTTTTATGTATTTGGTACAAGTTCTCACTACGCAGTTTGGCCTCATGGTGATTCTCCTGTTTGCAGCCTCCCCCGCAATTGGATTGCAGGTGTGTACCACCATGCCTGGACTTTGTGCCCAGTACTAAAGGTAACTCGTATTAATCTTGTTATGCCTCAATACATTTAATATTAAAATATGGACACAAGTTTTTATTTTCCTGATATAAAATTTGTTTTTGTTTTTTGGTACTGGGAGTCAAACTCAGGACCTTGCACTTGCCAGGCAGGCACTTAAGCTGCTGAGCTGTCTCCCCAGCCCCAATGTTTTTGACAGGCCCTGAAAATATAAAAAAATATACATACAGTATATTTGCTCCCTCTGCTGAAAACATTTTACAAGACAGAATATCCACTGTTGTGAGCCTTGTTTTGCTGGATAGAACAAACTATGGTTATACTACATTACGTGCGGTGCCCTTTCAGGTTGTTTTCCTTCTTTATCACAGACACTTCTGAGATAAGCAACCCCACCCATGTGATTTTTACAGGTGCACACTGTGAATGCAGGATAAATTCCCAGGGATGGGATTGCTAGGTATCTGCATTGGTAATGTGCCAGTTTTCCCACCATAAAGTTAGTACCAAATTGCATCTGCATCAGCTTTGGATGAGAAACTGCTATTTTTCCCATATCATTGCCAACGCATTAAATTGTCAGATCATTGGAGTTTAACCAATCTGATAGGTGGAAAACAGTGACTCAGTGCCATCTTAATTTAAATGTGTTATGAAAAGTTTTACATTTATAGCATGGCTAAAGACCATTTCTATTTCTTTCTCTAGGCTGATTTTGCATATATCATTGGCTTATTTTTAAAAAACTGAAGTTTCGTTGGCTTTTTCTGTTTCAGTCTAGGAGCTGTTGCTGTATCAGGGATTAGTCTTTGGGTTTGATTCAGTTGCATTCAGTGTTTTGTTTTGTTGTTTTGTGTTTTAGGGTGAAGTTATGCACAAGGATTTATTTTTATAAACTCAAATCTTTCCTGGCATGCTTCAGAAAGCAGTGATGGATGTATAGACCCTTCCTCGCCTTAAGATAGCAGGTGTGGCCTAATTTTTGTGTTTTCTAATTTTACATTCAGATGCTTATACATTTGGAATTTATCCTGGTGTATGTTGGAGGAATAGATCCACCTTTATATTTTTCTCCAGATGGCTTTTATTTCCCTGCTAAATGGAGAAGCTATTTTATCTTAAGCTTTTCCCCATAGACTTTGGATTCAGTTCAGAACTTGCTGTCCTTTCCCCAATTGATTCCCACTGTTTTGTCTGTTAAGGTTCATAATATTTAAAAAATACATCTTACTCTATGGAAGGGATGGTCCTCTTACTTTTTGAGCTCTTTCAGGATATTTTTGTGTACTTTTCCATTTCATCATTAAAACTATAATGTTTGATCACACACATATGCTGGTATTTTGATTGGAATGGCTTTGATAAAAACTCAGTTATAACAAACCTGCAGCAAAGAGGATGAATTATAAGTGTGACAGCTGGGTGAGCTGCTACAACATGAACACACCCTTGAAACTGTTGCCCAGATCTAGAAATAATCTGTAGTTATGTGACATGCGACAAGAAAACGTCTCACTACGGTTTTAATTATGTGAACATGAGCAGCACGCGGTCCCCACCCTGCAGATACCTATCACTATTCCCACTCTCCTGAGAAGGAGCTGTCATCCACATTCTGGTGTCATAGATCGGCTTTGCTGTGGTTTATAAGAGCCTTTATATATATACATGTGAACTGTATGTATCTTTTTGTCAGGCTTCTTTTGCTCACTGTTATGTTTGTGAGCTTTATTTATCCATTCTGCTGTTGGTGGATATTTAAATGTTTCCAGTTTGGGGGTCTCATGAATTGTGCTGGTATGAACATTGTAACACATGGCTTTGGTACCAGGTCTACACATAGCAGTCCTTCCCTCCCTCCCTCCCTCCCTCCTTCCTTCCTTTCTCTTTTCTTTCCTCTTCCTCCTCTCTCTCCTCCTTTTACTGTACTACAGAGTGAACCCAGGGCTTCATGCATGCTAGGCAAAAGCTTTACCAAGAGCAGCACCTGCAACCCTTCTTATTTTGAGATAGGGTTCTTGTTAAATTGCCCAGGGGTGGACTTGTTTTGTTTGTTTGTTTGTTTGTTTGTTTTTGGCAGAACCAGGGATTGAACTCAGGCCCTTGCACTTGCTTGTGCTTATTCCACTGAGCCATCTCCCGGGCCCCCCAGGGGTGGACTTGAACTTGTGATTCTTCTGCCTTAGCCTTCTAAGTAGCTAGGATTCCAGGAATTCCAAGCATTCCTGTTGAGGTATACACAGTCTTCTTCTTTTTTTTTTTTTTTTTTAAGGTCTTTTTGAGACAGGGTCTCACTATGCAGTTCAGGCTGTCCTTCAGCTCATTTTGTAGCTCAAGCTGGTTTTGAACTCACAACAATCCTCCTGCCTCAGCCTCCCAAGTGCTGGGATTATAGCCACCACGCCCAGCAGTATACATATTTATGTGTTGTTATTATTATTCTTTTTAATGTATTTAGTACAGGGTCTACAGTGTCTCACTGCACAGCTCAGACTCATACTGATCCTCCTGTTTTCAGCCTCCTAAGTGCTCCAGTCTCAATCTCTGCATCAGCACACCTTGCAGGGCAGGGGGTGGGGGGGGCAGTGCCAGCACACCATTACTGGGAATCAAACCCTGTCCCTGTGTCTGCATAAGCAAGCACTTTAATCCACTGAGCTATCTGGCTGGCCCCGCATACACATTTCTGTTGGATATCTGCTTATAGACAGAATTATTGGGCCTTAGGAGATGCACATGTTCAATTTGGAAAACGCTGCCAATCCCATTTTCCACACAGATGTGCAACACTTGGATGTGTTCTTTTCTTTTCTTTTCTTTCTTTCTTTCTTTCTTTCTTTCTTTCTTTCTTTCTTTCTTTCTTTCTTTCTTTCTTTCTTTCTTTTTTTTTTTTTTTTTTTTTTTTTTTTTTTTTTCTGAGCTGGGGATTGAACTCAGGCCCTTGTGCTTGCCAAGCATGCGCTTATTCAACTGAGCTATCTCCCTGGCCCCCTGGATTTGTTGTTCTTTTTAGTTTTATTCATTTTGGTGTGTGTTTAGTGGTACTTAATTGTAGTTTTTTATTTCAGTTCTTTAATGACTAATAGGGTTGTGAACATTTTTATCTGTGCACTGGCCATTTAAACATCCCTTTTTATAACTATATAGGATTTATTTGAATTTGTGCACATTAAATTCAGAGAATTGACATATTTCTTTTTATTTTCCTATCCAAGAACATAGTATGCTTTTCCATTTTCTTAAATCTTCTTCATATTGTTTACAGGTTTTGTTTTTAGTGCTGCAGCTTGAACTCAGGGAGTGCTGAGCTATGTCCCCAGCCTTCTTTACTTTGAGACGGGGCCTCAATAAGTTACCCAGGCTGGCCTTGGATTTGTGATACCCCTGCCTCAGCCCTCCCAGCTATGTAGCACCATGCCTGGCTAGGGTCTTTTAGTATATTCCTTGCTCATGTCTTGATAAGTTTATCTTTGGTATTTAAAAGATCAACAGGGCAGGCCAGATAGCTCAGCAGATTAAAGTGCCTGCTTAGGCAGACACAGAGACTGGGGTTCAATCCCAGGCATGCCATGCCGTCCCCCTCCCTGGGGCACACTGGGCATGGTGGTGTGTGCCTGTAATCCCAGTGCTTGGGAGGTTGAAAACCAGGAAGGATCACTATGAGTCCAATCTGTGTAGTGAGACCCTGTGGACCCTGTACTAAATACACAAAAAATAAAATTAAAAAAAAAAATAAAAGATCCACAAATTCAAGTGTTACACATCTATTTGGAAAATAGTAATTCTGCTTATCAATAACCGCCCAGCAGCAACCTGTATACCTGAGGACAGGCATCTGGTGCACACCTGTCATCCCAGCTACTCAGGAGGCTCAAGCCCAAGCAGAGGAGCTCCTTTACTGAGCCCACAGGACCATGGAGTCCTGTGGTCCTGAATTTGATTCTCTCCCACGAATCCCAGCTTCCATTTCTTCCTGGTGCAGTGGGCCAAGGAACTGGGGTTTCCCACTGACTTGGGAAAAGCTGCTCAATTCTGATGTTAGTCTTTTCCAGTTTGTTCTCTTGTGGTTTTCAGAGATTTTTTTTCAAAACAAGATATATTGGCCACTTCAAAAAAGGCATAACCAAATACTCTTTATCCTGCTGTACTCAGTTCTGTTTATGTAAGGGTTTGGAGGATATCCCAGTGGGCTTAAGAGTCCCTGAACTATTCTAAAATTGAACTTGGGACTCAATGCCCTAAAGTTTCTCAGGAAGGATGAAAAAAAAAAAAAGGAGGAGAAGGAGAAAGAGAAAGAGGAGGAAGATGAGGAGGAGGAGAAGAAGGAGGAGGAGAAAGAGAAGGAGAATTGGAAGGGGAAGAGGAAGAGGAAGAGGAAGAAGAAGAAGTTGGGGAGAGAGCTCAGAGGTCTAAGAGTGCTTGGCAAGTGCAAGGTCCTAAGTTAGGAGAAGAGAAGAAGAAGAAGAAGAAGAAGAAGAAGAAGAAGAAGAAGAAGAAGAAGAAGAAGAAGAAGAAGAAGAAGAAGAAGAAGAAAAAGGAGGAGGAGGAAGAGGAGGAAGAGGACGAGGAGGTGGAGGAGGAAGAGGAGAAGAAAGAGGAAGGAGGAAGAGGAAGGAGGAAGAGGAGGAGGAGGACGAGGAAGAAGAGGAGGAGGACGAGGAAGAGGAGGAGGAGAAGTTGTTAAAAGGGTCTGAGAAACAAAGAAAAGCCACAGTGAGTGGATGTGGCATCTGCTTGGCAGGATGGTCTAGTGGTTAGGACAGTGGCCAGACTGAAATCCCTGCTCTGCTCCCAACTTGTGTAACCTTGGGCAGGTCACCTCCCCTCTGGCTCTCAATTTCTCCATCAGAAACAGAAGGTCACAATAATCCCTACCTCTAGAGGTTTTGGGATTCACTGAGTTCATGCATGAAAAATTCCTTGGCACATGGTGAACCTGTGACAGATGTGAGGAGCCGTCAAGGGGCTCAGATCTCGCAGTAGGGACCAGGCCAGGTGAGCTGGGCATTCAGCATCTTTTCCTGGCTCGGCTCACACTGATCTTGTTGCAGAGGTCTGTAGGGTTTGCTTAGACAGGTGTGGCTTTTACTATGAAGCAAAAGAAAGACATTTTTAAAAACTTCCTGTAGTGCGTTTGCCTAGTGTGCAGGAGGCCCTGGGTTTGCTTCCCAGGACCAGAAGAACCAAACTAAATCTTTTGTAAGTGTTTGGGCGGCAGAGAGCAAAGTAACAGAGCCAAAGAGTCCCATAGGTAGGCGTTTTGGATAATCTGTGACAGTTGGGAAGAAGGGTTGGGCCGACCCTCCTTCATGCCAAGGGGTGAGCTCCCTCCCAAGGGGCTGGTGTGCTTGGGAGTGGAGCAGCTGTCTATAAAGTGCGTCTCCAGGGTCGTGCTGCTTGCAGCGGACAGAGAGCGAGGTAGGCGAGGTAGGGGCACAGCCTCCATGGCGAGGGAGCAGGAAAGGGCACTGAGGAGATGGTTCTCCCAGGCAGCCCCAAGCTGGGCCCAGCCCTGAGAGCTTGCACAGCCTTCGTCACCGGCCTGCTGTTCCAAAAGAGCTCCTTTTTAGTCTTAAATTTGGAGAGCATTTTACTTAAAACACATAGATCTTAAACATTCCATTTGTGGTGTGTCAGGTGCCTAGAGCTGTCATAGCGAAGTACTCCAAACCCGGTGGTTTATTATAACAGCGGAAAGAACTGTGTCCTCTCACAGGACTAGAGGAAGGAAACAGTGAACGTGCCGTGCAGGGCCCGGGTCTCGCAAGCTGCCAGGGCAGCCTCTTCCTGGCTTCTTGTGGTGACAACTCCTGACGCTCCTGGACATGTACCTATGTCACTCTGATCTCTGCTCCAGCTGTCACTGTGGACTCCCTGTGGTGTCTATTTTTTCTCTGTGGCTTAGGGCCTACCCTAATCCAGTCTGACCTCACTATAATTCAATTACAGCCCTAGCGACCATCTTTCCAAGTTAGGCCCCTCTGTGCTTGCAAGTAGATGTGCATCCTGGGGGCAAGCACAGGCTGGGATTCTGGAAGGGGATCGGAACACGGGGCCTAGGGCTGACTTGGTTTTGGCAGGCGGGGTCTGGCTGGCTGAGGCGACCGTGCAGGTGATCCCTGGAGGGGTTCTCTCCCTTCCCGGCTCCTGGCTTCCCTCTCTGCTGCCTGGATGCTCTGCCACGAGCAGCCCTCTTCTTCCCAGGCCCCTCCGCCATCCCCTTCCTGTCTTGAACCATCCCCATGAATTGTAACTGAGCCAAAATTAGTCTCTCCTTGATGCTGCTGGTGTCAGGTACAGTGTCCCAGCTGCAAGGAAAGTGACTAAGACAGACAGCTTTTGGCAGTTGTGTATATCCGACAACCACTCCACGTAAAGACATTTCCAGTGCCTCAGAGAATACTCTCGTGTCCCTTTCCAGCCACTTTCTGCCACCACTCCCTGCACTAAATTTTTTTTTTTTTAACGTCTTTGGTACAGAGTCTCACCACGCAGCACAGACTAGTAGTGATCCTCCTGTTCTTAGTCTCCCAGGGTTGGAATTACAAGCGTATGCCACCACCCCTGCTAGAGATCAAACCCTGGTCCCTGTGCTTGCCTAAGCAGGCACTTAGTCCACTGAGCTATCTCGTGGCCCCAGTCACAGTTGATTTTGGTAACCATCAATTAATCCTAAAAAAAAAAAGCCTGTTCTTGCATTCAAATAAATGGGCTTAGTGTGTGATTTTGTGTCTGGTGTATTTTCTTCAAAATAATGGTTTTGGGCTCGCCAGATAGCTCAGCAGACTAAAGCACCTGTTTAGGCAGAGCACAGGGGCCGGGATTCGATCCCTGGCGTACCGTGCTGGTTCTGCCCCTGGGGTTTGCTAAAACAGCGATTGAGAACTGGGCATGGAGGTGTGCGCCTGTAATCCCAGCTCTTGGGAAGATGAAAGCTGGAGGATCACTACGAGTCCAGTCCACATAGTGAAACCCTAAACACCCTGTAGACCTCGTACCAAATACATAAAAATCAAAACAAAAACAAAAACCCCAAAAGAATGGTTTCATCTGTGCCACTGAATGGGTCAGTGGTTGGCCCCTCTTTGTTGCTAAGTAGTATTCCTTGGTGTGATTTTTTTTTTTTTTTTTCAGTACCAGGGATTGAATTCAGGACCTTGAGCTTTCCAGGCAAGTGCTTATTCTCCTGGCTATCTCCCTGGTCCCCTTGGTGTGATTATATGACAGGTTCTATGTCTTCTATGGATGGATATTTAGATTTCTTTCCTGTTTTGAGAACTGCAGATTATTCATAATATGAATATAGCAGCAACACATATTCAATTTACTCTTTGGTTTGATATTTTGAGATAGGATCTTACTGTGTAGTTCAGGCTGGCCTTGAATTCACTATATAGTCCAGGCTGGCCTTGAACTCACAATGATCCTTCTTGCCTCAGCTTCTTGAGTGCTGGAATTGTAGGTGTGCACCAGTTATTCAGGTTCTTTTATTTATTTGTTTATTTTTCTCCTCTGGATCAAACTCCTGACCTCACGCTTGCCAGGCAGATGCTGTGCTCTGAGCTGTATCCCCAGCTGTCATTTATTCTTTCTTGTATTTTGTCTTTTTTAGACAGGGTCTCACTTTATAGTCCAGGCTGGCCCTGAACTCGCAGTGATTCTTAGCCTCCGGAGTGCTGGGATTACAGGCGTGCACCACCAAGCCTGGCCCCTGTTCATTCTTTATGGGGTTAGGTACTTCTACATTTTTAGGCTAAATATGAGGAAGGTAGTGGCTAGGTCATAGGGTAGGTGCATATCTAACTTTATTAGAATCACCAAAGCATCTTCCAAAATGATTATTACCATTTTCCCAAGGTCTGCAATCAGGGAAATGTTTGAGGGTTCCAGTTCCTCCACATACAAGGGCTCAGATAATTATTCTCTCAGCGATCTCTGCTGGGCGGAGGGCAGACGGGACGACCCCTGGCAGAAGTTTCCAGCTGCAGAGCTCCGCAGCTAGAGACACCCCAGCTACTGACACTGACTCACTCCCTTTTCCTTTGCTTTGTTTCTCGCTTAGCCTGCTTCGGGCACAGAGGCCAGCCCCACACTGCGTCCTCTTGTGTCACTATGGGAGGTCAGAGGTCGGAGATCAGATTGAGGTCAGCAGTTTCCCGGAAACAAGAGCTATTTGGAGCATTCAAAGGCTCCACTGATGGTTCCCACAATGGCCTGCTCTTTGTTCCTTTCTTTCTCTTATAATCAAGTAACTTTTTTTTTTTTTCAGAGATCTTTATTGATGGTGCAAAAACAACAGCAGTAAAGAAAATAACTCAGAAATAAGAGAAAAAGCTTAAATTCTCCAAGATTCATCTTTACTGTTATTAATAGTGAAAAATACTAATAACGCTAACTACTGAGATAATGTGAGCCACGGCAACTCATGTTCTAAGCTTTTTCTACATGAAAACCGAGTGAACCCTTATGTAGCCTTTTGAGGTCAGAATTTTATATTAAGCTCATTTTATAGATGAAGGTTTTGAAGTGAGGTGGAGACAGAATTCAAGGTCAAGCAGTAACTTCAGAGTCTGTATCTTACTTGCATTTTTTTTTTTTTTTTTTTTTTTTTTTTTTTTTTTTTTTTTTTTTTTTTTGGTAGGGTTACGAATTTTTTAGAAACTTATTCACTTCATTGTAAGAGATTCTTTTTTTTTTTTTTTTTGGTGGAACCAGGGATCGAACTCAGGCCCTTTGCTTGCCAGGGAAACGCTTATTCTACTGAGCCATCTCCCTGGCCCTTTCACTTCATTTTAAAAGGAAATGTTATAAGTGTGTGGTACATACCTGCAATCCCAGTTACTTGGGAGGCTGAGGCAGGAGGACTGCAAGTGAGACTCTAGCCTCGGCACTTTAGCTAGACCCTATCTCAAAATATAACATAAAAATGGCTGCGGATGTAGCTAACTACTCCTGGGTTCAATTCTTCATATGGCTAAAAACCAAGAAAAATAAAAGGAAATTTTATATAATTACTGTAAAGGAAAGATCCACATTTCGTACTGTAAATAGATAATAGCTATAAAAGCACACGCTTTGATAAATGCATAACATTCTTCTAAGTAGTGCTTTGTGTTATACCCTACCTCTCAACCGTTTTTTGATTTGTTTTAATGGGTATCAGATCTAAAAAAAAAAATTGCCTAATTCAATACTACAAAGATGTTATCCTAGATTTTCTTCTAGAAAATTTTATAGTTTTTTTGTGTGTATCTTTTTTTTTTTTTTTTTTTTTAAATAGGGTCTTGCTATGTAGCTCAGGCTGGCCTTGAGCTCACTTTGTAGCCTGAACTGTTCTCAAATGCCCAAAGATCTTCCTGCCTTAGCCTCCTGAATGCTGGGATTACAGGCATCTGCTAATATGCTCAGCTGGATTTGCTAAATTGCCAGGCTAAAATTTTACAGGTTTTTTTTTTTTTTTTTTTTTTTTTGTCTTTTTGAGACAGGGTCTCACTATGCAGTTCAGGCTGGCCTTAAGCTCACTTTGAGCTCAGGCTGGTCTTGAACTCACAACAATCCTCCTGCCTCAGCCTCCCGAGTGCTGGGATTACAGGCATGAGCCACCACGCCCGGCTTAAATTTTGCAGTTTTAAGTTTTATGTTTTACAGAAAAGGCTGTGGTCCAGTCAAGTTGTCAAGTTGTTGTTGTTGTTATTATTATTATTATTATTATTATTATTATTATTATTACATTTCTTTGTAGGGAATTGAATTCAGGGTCTCCCTCTTGCCAGGCCTGAGCTACATCCCCAGCCCTGAGTTAATTTTTGTACATAGTATGAGATAAGAGTTGCACTGATTGTGATTTTGTTGTTTTTGGTGGAAGGATACCCATCATGGCTGGAGACAGAGCTCTGTGGAAGAGTGCTTGCCAGGCATGCCCAAGGCCCTGGGTTCCATCCCCAGCACATATACAAAGTCAGCCCACTAGTTTACTAGCTTGCAAAGCTATGTTGATTTGTATTTATTTATTTATTTATTTATTTATTTATTCATTCTTGTGGCCTGCTCAGCCGGCTTGGGGGCGGGGCTGGCAGGGCATGTGGTGCTGGATCTGCGGTCCTTGCGCTTGCCTAAGCTTGCCTAAGCAGGCACTTTAGTCCTTTGAGCCATCTTGCTGGCCCTGCAAAGCTATGCTGATTGAAAACTCTCTGTTCATTCCCTCTGTCCTCTCGGAGTTTGGCTCTTTCAAAGACTGAGGGGATTAATTCTTGTGCTTTCTACAAGGATGAGGGTATAAGATATAATCATTTTGCTGTTTGTGGAGGAGTTGGCAAGGGTTATTCAGTAAATACTAATTCATTCTCAGATTTTGCTAGCTGATTTCCTGTGGTTTGGAATTCAGGTTTTTCCAGATTTCTTTTTCTTTTCAAAAGAACAGCAATGCAATAGATGTTTCGGCTGCATGGTGTTTTTTCCTCTAAAACTATTGTAGGATGTACATGTAATATATACAATTAATTTAGGGTGCATATATCTAGCTTTTTATCCACACTAGAAATTGAAGTTCAGTATTTGCTTCAGCCGCGTACAGTGGCACAAGCCTATAATCGCAGCCACTTGGGAGGCCAACGCCTGGAAGATGGAAAGTCTGAGGCAAGCCTGGGCAACATAGCATGGTGCTGCCTCAGAATCGAAAGTGAACTAGGGCTGGGGACATCTCTCACTGGTAGAATGCTGGCATAGTCCGCGCGAGGGCTTGGGTTTAATCCCCAGTAAGACACTCCTCTGGTAGGACTGAATTCCGTTCCCGTGACTAGGTCATTAAGTGACGTGGTTGCTCAGTGAGGAACTGCATGAAGTATGTTTGTTACGACGTTCAGAGCAAGCGGATGGTGATCACAGGAAACTCCAGCCTGATGGCTTTGCTTTTATTTGCGCAACTCTTCCATGCAGTCCTGCAACGTATAGCAACATAAATTTCCAGGACTGTGCTACACAGTGCGATCAGCAAAAATTATAGTACTGTACAAACAAGGTGTCTGTACCTAAAAAAGACCTCGAGGGTTATAAACAAGATGGAATATTGTTATTCTCCTCTTCCTTTCTTATAAAATTTTGCTTTATTTTACTTTTTCATAAAATTTAAAAAAAAAAAAAGATGTACAGAGTTGTACCAAAAAAAGATGGATTCTCATCTGATGAGTTGCAATCAGTTGGTGAACAGGGCAGACCATTAAATGAAGAATAGCAGTACTACAAATAAATAAAGAAATAAGTTAATTAATTAAAATATCTCATCTCTGCTCTCCACCAGAAGCCAGGGGTTTCTGGGAATTATCCCTGCCTCCCGACCAGGTCAGATCCCCAGAGTTCTGAGAACAGGAAGCACTGCTCTCTTGAGGAAAGCGTCCCTGCCTCCTGACGTGCCCCCGCCCTGCTCGCGTGATTGGTGCTTTCTCACCCCGCTCATACTTTCTCACTCTGTGCTTTCCCATGCCATTCTTTTCTGCTGGTTATTGGCTGCTCAGCATCTTGCTTTGTGCCTCTCCCTGGAACCGGGACTTGGAGTCCCTCGCACAGCCCGCATGTAGTAGGTGTCTACTGAGTATTAAGCATGAGGATGATATGCAGTGTGGCTTCACCCACACTGCACCGGGACTCCACAGTGGAGCGGCAGAGAGCGGGGTTTTAGCATCCACGGCTGGTGTCACCCATGGGTTCTCTGTCATATCATTATTTGGACAGTTTTCTCTATTCCTGGACCACATGCTGTGGTTAGTGTTGGGTGATGTTACATGGTGACTGGACCTTACAGAAAAGAACACTGAATTTCAGAGTGGGGACATTGTTTTTGGGGTCTTTTTTTTTTATTTACTTATTTCTATAAAATGTAGTTTATCTGCTTTGGCTTTATTGGCATTTGGGGGTAGAAAATTCTTTGTTAGGGAGGTCATTCTGTACATTGTAAGATGTCTAGCAGCTTCCTTAGGCCCCCTCCCCCCATCTTGTCCCTCCGTGCCCCATATGGTCACCAAAAGTACCTGTAGACATGGGCAAATATTCCCCAGTGGATAAAATCATCCTAAAATGCGAACCACTGTTCTAGGTAAAAGCCTCAGCTTATGGTAATATATCTTAAGCAACTCCTTTTGGTCCACAGACCCAAGAGTGTTTGTGATAAAAAGTCATTCAGGTGGATCCAGGGCATCTAGGCAGAGGCAGGACCTGTGTACAACTTGGGCACTCATGTTTGGAGAAGCAAGCACTGAAAACAAATCATGCAGGCCTGGGCTCCTATCTGATTTCAGAGAAAGGCCAGATGTGGGAGGAAAGCACAATGTTCTGTTTGTGAGACCGCTTGGCAAAACTGTTGGTGTGCAACAGCCACCGCTTACTCATGGAAAAGAGTCAGAAAGTGTGGAGATTAGAATATCACCTTTAGCAAGGCCCAGTGAAGTGATAGATACAGGCATCTAGCGTTGTAGCTGCCACCATCAGCAAAGCACCACAGCCAGGCAGCATGTGGTGCGTGCTCCCAACTAGAAGAACACAGCGGCTTCTGTGGTCAGGACAAAGGTTTGGACTTGAGTCTGACCCAGCTGGAAGAAGCTGAAGCAAACAAGGCAGAGGAGCAGAAGAAGCTGCAGCAGGAGTCTGCAGTCAGTGAGACCTACCTGGGACACTTGTTAAGAGAAAAACTAGACAATATAATAATAGCCAAGCGTGGTGCCATACACTTGTAATCCTAGCTACTCCAAAGTCTGAGGCAGGGGTGCAATGTCCCATGTTCAAGGCTAGTTTGGGGGGACTTAGCAAGACCTGTCTCAAAAATAAAAATTTTATTTCACTATTTATTCATTTAGAGGCTGAGTCTCATTTTATAGTTCAGGCTAGCTTTGAACTCCCTATGTAGCACATATTGACCTTGAACTCTTGATGAGTCTCCTGTCTCAGCCTTCTGAATGCTCAGATTACAGGCATGTACCACTGTACTAAGCCTTAGAATAAACATTACTGCTGGGCGTGGTGGCGCATGCCTGTAATCCCAGCACTTGGGAGGCTGAGGCAGGAGGATGGTTGTGAGTTCACTTTGTAGCTTGAGCTACAAAGTGAGCTAAAGGACAGCCTGAACTGCATAGTGAGACCCTGTCTCAAAAAGACATTAAAAAAAAAAAAGAATAAACATTATTATTATTATTTTGTATTTTTTTTAGGACGGGGTCTACAGGGCATCACTATGTAGATCAGACTTGTACTGATCCTCTTATTTTCAGCCTCCTAAGAGCTGGGATTATAGGTGCGCACCACCACACCCAGTCTCAATCATATCTCAGCATGCTCTGGGCCGTGGGGCTGGCATGGCAGGCCCAGGGGTGGGGCCCCAGCCACAACACTCTGCCTAAGTAAGTGCTTTAGTCCACTGATCTATTTGGGTGGCCCACAGAATAAACATTTTTAAAAGGGCAAGGGATGTAGTTCAGTGGCAAGTGTGAGACTCTAGGTTCAGACTCCAGTCAGGGGAAAAAGATTTAATAGAGTTTATTTGAATAAACTGTGATTCTTGAATCAGGCAGCACCCAGAGGCAGAAGAGACACAGAGCTTCTCGTAGCAACCCAGGCAGAGGCTTTTGTAGCCTGGCCACAGCAGGAAGTACACTGGGGCCCGTGGATGTAGCTCAGTGGCACAACACCTGCCTAGCAAGTGTAAAGTACTGAGTTCAATTCCTGGTTCAAAAAACCCCTAAAAACCAATAAAACAAGAAAATGTATTGGGTGGGTTAGAGTAGAAAGGATCTAGTTAGAGGTTTGTGGGTACTATCTAATTTGTGAAGTTTCTTGTCAGAGGTCGGTTGGTGGTTTTCTGAGTGGTAAAGTCCTATGTTTTGCTTTTTGCAAAGGCCTTTGATTTGCTACGTAGGAACTTAAAGGTCTTTATCTGCCCTACCTAGTATTCTCCCAATTAAAATATTTTAATACAATTGATATATGAAGTAATTCCATAGTAAACAGAAATGTTGGGGCTTGGGATAAGATCCTGAGTTTGATTTCCACTAAAACAAAACAAAACAAAAAAAACACAAGAAACAGAAATGTT
>PVKA01011054.1:0-62241 GCA_004027165.1 Ctenomys sociabilis | reverse complement strand
CACAGAGGAAAGAGATTGAAGTTCTATAGTGTGCCTGGGGAGAGTCACATGAAGAAAAAACTTTCTCTCAGGCTCTCACAGAGAGCAATCTGGTCAAGCATTGGCCGTGACTCATCCACATGGATGACACAGACAAAGGAACTACAGAATAATGTACAGGACTACAAGATAAACCCTGAGAAGACTTCAATGACCACATTGGAAATATAAAGTTCATGTGTTGGTATATAAGTTTTGATCTACCTAGGTCTTAACCATCCAGCAGAAAAGTATAAAAGTATAAAAATGAAGTATACATTGTGAGCCCATAATATTAAGTTGCCGGGGCTTTAATCCACTGAACTATTTGTCAGGCCCCTTTATCAGAATCTTTTGTAGAAAAAACCTGAATTTTATTTATTTATTTGTTGATTGATTGATTGATTGCAGGTCTATAGGGTCTACAGGGTCTCACTACACAGATTGGACTTGTAGTGATTCTCCTGTTTTCAGCTTCCCAAGTGCTGGGATTACAGGTGTGTGCCACTACGCCCAATCTCAATCACCATGTCAGCACACCCTGGGGGTGGGGCCGGCATAGCAGGCCTGGGGATCAAACCTCTGACCTCTGAGTCTGGCTGAGCAGGTGCTTTAATCCACTAAGCTATCTGGCTGGCTCAAAAATTTGAATTTTAATGATGTCCTGTTAATGAATTTTTGCTTTGAATGGTCATGTTTTAGGTATCAGGACAAAGAATTCTTAGTCATGGATTCTGAAGATTTGTTCTTTGTCTTATACTTTTAGAGAGGCCCAATTTTACTTTTTAAACTTAAATTTATTTTCAAGTTATATTTTGTGTAAGACAGGAGATACAGGTTGAGTTTCATACTTATTTATCTGATGTGGTCCAATTATTTTAGTAACATTTGATGAAAAGTTATGCATTCTCTGTGGAGCTGCCTTTTTATCTTTCTCAAGAGTATTTTAGTCATGTTTGTATAGTTCTATTCTCTTTGTGTTTCAGTGTCTGTCTGTCAGTCTGTCTGTCTGTCTGTCTCTTTCTCAGTTGGTCTGTATACCTGTCTCATTGCCGGCATCATAGGCTTTTATGTTATTACTATATCTATGTAGTAATTCTTGATATTGAGCAGAATAATTCATCCTACTCTGCCTTATTTTCAAATTAAACATTTTAAATGATCTTATCTAAATATAAGAATTTGTTGTTATTTTGGAAGGAATTACGTGAAGTCTATGGTTCAAATTATGGGTGGACTGATGTCCTTTGTGTCCATGAACAAGATATGACTCTCCATTTATTTGAGAAGCATTTTATCTACATCTTGTAGTGTTTGCCCCCCCCAAGATGCTTACTTATGACTATATCACTCAATTGGTATTAAATTTAAAGTCCTTTTGAATGAAGTATTGAATGTGTGTAAAATACTTTTGACTCATTTTCTGATATAGCAAACATCTAGTTTAAATAATTTCTTTCTTTTACCAAATTACTTGAGTAATCATTATAAATGATTATTTGTCCTTGCATTTTGGAAGGAGATTCAGTTTTTTGAGGGTTAATGGAAATTTAATCTGTTTAGTCTGTCCCTAGTCTATGAACATGTTTGGCTTTATTAGAAACATACATTACAAATAACAATAAGAAAAACAAGATAAAAATGTGATTTACCTATTAAGTTCATTAACTAAATAGTTTTCTCTCTCTTTTCATGTATTTTTACAAATATTTCTTTTTCATTATAGGAATTGCTTAATGGTGTATATTTCTTGGATTCAGATTATTGGTTATGTGTGTGTTTGTTTGTGTTTGTGTATAAACATTTGAATATAGGCCTAGCCCACAAAGAAGCTGTCTTAAAATGATGCCAAAAGAAAAAGGGCGAGTTTTTCCCAGTTGGTGAAAAATGTTTCAAGTGTTTTTGGCACAGAGAAGAACCACAGAGTGTTATTAGCCAGGAGAGTTACCGCTTGCAAAATTGTGTTGACACAAGATGAAAATCCGCCTAGATTGTTTATGTTTTTAAAAATATTTCCTCTTCTTTTCCAAAGTTCTTAACAAATTAAAAAATATTGTTTAAGCCCTTAATGAATTTTGAAGTATGTCTGAAATGAAAAAATCTGATAGCAGACCCTTGCAGACCCTTGTCTGTGTTAGAAAAAGATATACATCTTTTGGTATGTATATATACATATATATACATATATATATATATATATATATATATATATATATATATATATATATATATACCAAAAAACCTAATATATATTAGGTTTTTTTGTCTTTTTGAGACAGGGTCTCACTGGGCAGTTCACAGTGGCCTTAAGCTCACTTTGTAGCTCAGGCTGGTCTCGAACTCACAACAATCCTCCTGCTTCAGCCTCCCAAGTGCTGGGATTACAGGCCTGTACCACCATGCCCGACTATATATAGTTTTTGTGTTCTTTCCTCTTTCTCAGTGAAGAGAAACATTTTTGTACATATGTAGATTATATTTAAAAATGGAGTAACTGATTACATATTATATTTGAAGAGACCCTAAGTCTGTTTTCCTCAGGATACTCTTGGGCCTGTGATTTGTGCATAAATTTTAGTGGCAGATCTTCTGACATTCAAAATATCCTAGTTCTCGAGGTAAATTATATGGTCACAGAAATTATACTAGTCTCCTTTCCTTAACTGTGTCTCTAAATCCATCAATAATGGCTGCCCTTCTTTGATTTAAGGGCTCTAGGATGCTGTTTACTGTCTTCCCTGCAGTCCTTTTAAATGTCACCAACTGGATGGATAAAAGCAGGTTTCATTGTTTTCCTTATGCAAATTCTATCATAAGAGAAATTTATGCATCTGTCTTTAAGCTAAAAGCATGCTACTGACTTGGATTAAGGGCTTAGACATGAGATTATAAGGCAATATCCAGCACCTTTAACTTCTATGCAACTATTGACAGTTGGTCTCTGAAAAGCTTACTCTTAACCACACACCATTTATGAAATGCTTTCTTCCTGATTCCATTCTGTAAGTTTCACATGTAAAATTTTCAGTTTATCTACACTTTTTTTTCTCAGAAGAAAGACGCAAAGAACAAATGGACTATTTCAGTTATTTCACAGGTACAAATAAAGATCCACTCATCAGGGACAGTCCAAATTTAGAATCCAGACAGGCACTAGTCCAGTTTATTTTGGGTGAGCAAGGGCACTTAGATATTTTAGGAAAGAACAGATCCATGTTAATAGAGGGGTTGGGATATGATTGTCTAGACTGGTTCTTTCTTGAGAAATATTTTACAGAATGTTTGTTTAGACAGGTGTGTTCCAGGGTCCAGAGGAGAGGTGTGTGATGTAATTTACAGCACTGGACTGGAATCAACCAGGTCTCCTCCCTTGCCTGTCTCTAACTACTGGCTTTGGAGCTTTAAAACATTCTTGCTTTTACCAAAGAGACCTCATGAAAAAGTTAAAAATTTTGTGACATATTCTACCAAGTCTATTGGAATTTCATACAAATGTTCAATAGAGTATTCTGCAATTTTAAACAGTAATTATGTAATGATAATGATCATCATTTTATTTGGTTATTTTTTAATACTTCAGAAAACACTAAAGACCCAGCAGTGAACTCCTTTCGCACTATTATAATTTTTGAAATAAGCACACAAAAGCTAAAGGGGCTTATGCCTCTTTATTTTCCATAGGATAATGGCTTTAATTTTTTTTAAGAATGAAGTAATTTGAAGCTTTTGCAGAGCTTTGCAATTTGCATATACGGAGTGGGTTGCTCACTTAATTCATTCGGTCCCACAAGGGAAAAAATAATTAGGATACAGCCTACAAAGGCAGAGTGGAAAATGGGCTGTGAGGTAGCAGCCTCGTTTTCACTTGGTAAATGTAAATAAATCATCATCTATGAATTGCCATCTGCAAAAGAAGAAAAACTGAAAATCAAGTCCTTGTTTTCCTAAATGCCTTGGATGCTGCAGCATACCAGAGACCAACTTACTTAACCTTCCCTCACAATACCAACCTCCTGCCTAACTCTGACAGGCACATCCGGGTTCCTCAAGGGAATATGCTTTTAAACATACTATTGTATTAATCTTCCCTTGAAACATCGGAAGATATTTCAACAGTTTCTCTGCCTAGTTAACAAAGTAATCCATTTGGAAAATTGAATTGTGTAATTTGCGATTGTTTTCCAAGTTGTTAATGCAGAATTGTATCGGCAGCAAATTAAACTTCTAAAGTATGACAACTTGGTTAATTGCTGGCTGTTAAACATTTATTTCAATGAACACTATCATTTATGATGAATACGACATCTGGAGTAGGGCTTTAAACAGACAAATTAATTCACAGTCTAATTTTAGGAATCGTTAATTGGGTGCCGTACTTAAAAGATGTATCAGAAATCTTGGGCAATTCAAAAAGCATGGGTAGGTCTTCCCTTTGATGGACTGTTGGTCCTTTGTGTATGTGATGCATTGAACAAAGAAGAAGCCAGGAGTGGCACAGTACTCAGAGTCTTTCTTTCCTGTGCCCTCTACCCTAAGCGAGAACCTTTGTTACTCTTTGTCTGGTTTTCTGCTGTAAGCTTTTTCTGGCACTTTGGCCCTCAAGTTTGAGCTCACTGGGCATGATCAGTCTCCGGGAGGTGCTGTCCTGTGAATCCATGGGAAGGGCCCTCCTGTGAGTCCTGTACCATAGCCTCCTGTCCTCTGACGGTCCACCTTCCTCTCCTGTCTGACAACCAAGACCATCTTCAGAAGCCAGTGAGGGATGCAAAAATTTTCCCAAATTGAGAGCCCCTGGCCCACAGAGTCAACTTTCTAATGTGTAAGTACATTCCATTTGTGTTTCAGCCAATCAATTTACATTCTTCAGGTTTCGTGACCCACCCATGTCCCACCCTCAAGGGAACTAGCCCTGCCCAGCTCCTCCTGCAGGTCTTACTTGCTCCCTTTCTCACTGCCCTCGTCCCCATAGTTTTTGCTCTTGCCACGAATGATGACTTTATTCTTTGATTGTTGGTCTTATTTGCACCTGTTTCCAGTACATCATGTTTCCCAAGAGGAGCTGGTACCTGTACACGGCACATCTTAATTGTTTTTCTTTTTCTTCTTTTCTGTTTCCTCTTCCCACCTCTATCTTTTGACCTACTGTGGAAATCAGTATGGAGATTCTTCAGAAAACTAAAACTGGAAATTCTGTTTGACCCAGCTATTCCCTTTCTAGGTGTCTTCCCAAAACAGTTAAAGACATCATATTACAGTGATACATGCTTGTATCCAGGCACATCACAATGTGCTATTAGTCTGTACATTCATCAATAGATGAACGAATCAAGAAAATGTGGTACTTATACACAATGGAGTATTACTCCTTAAAGAAAGATAAGCTTGAGTGATATGTAGCAGAAAGTGAATGCACATTGAGACCATAGTGGTAAGTGAAATAAATGCAATGCACAGGCTCAAGTATCGTGGTTTTTCTTACATGACAGACACAAAACACAAATAAAGTGCAAAACAGAAGAGTAGTAGTAAGTAGGGGGCTAGACTATTCTTCCTGTCATTTTTATCATACCAGCCTTGACAGCTTCATGATGGGCACACAGATTTATTTAGGCTGGAAATCTCTCTTTCTTCAAGACCCATCTTAAGAACCAGGTGGCCTAATTCAAGGGCAATGGCTTCTGTAATCCTGTGTCTGTATTTGTTTGCCACTGTTAGGCAGTTTAGTAGTCTACTTATCTGTAGTTTGAATTACTATCTCTGCTCTTCAGCAGCTGTACAAACAGGTTGAGCTTTCAAGGCCTTAACATTCTCGTATTTACAATGGGAAAAAAGGGCAGCTGGTTAGAAAACTGTGAAACAATTAAACAATACACCGGTGCACAGTTCTTGAAATCCCATCCTTTGAAGGACATTGAGGACTGTGCCATCATCCTTGGAGCTGTTGCATGCTTCGCAGTGTCTGTTGTGCCATGCTCTATCCTGGGCCCTGGCCAGGTCAGGGAGCTCAGGCCATAGGTCTGGCATCCTTTGAGACCTTGTAGATGGGGTGAGTGAAGCTTTTTCTTTTTGTACTTGTACAGACATTGTCCAAGTAACCATTCTCTGGCATTCACCCACCCACAGTCAAAACCCGGGTAGGAATAGACCAACCCTGAGCACGACAATGATGTCACTGTGCCTTGTGTCTCCTCGATTTGTGTGGAAGGATAAAAACATCCACACTGGGAGAAAGAGCTTTTATGCAACAAGCACTTACTGAAGGGGCACCCCTAGCATCCCAATGCTCACCACTGGAGATCAGTGGCGAATCAAATTAAGATGCATGGTAAATCGGTAAACTCTAGAGAGAGAAACAAATTATGGGAAGGGATGGATGTCTAGAGGGAGATGGGGTGGCTTTCAACAGAGTAATCTGGGGAGCCTCGTGGGAAGGGTTGTCCCGATGTCTAAGGCATGTGCACCTACAGACCAGGAAGAGCAAGCACAGTGGGAAAGAGTATGAATGACATGGATGTCAAAGCATTCAAGACAAGCTAAAGTTGGTTTTTTAAGGTGATAAGGTCAGTTTTTCATCCGATTCCTTCTAGTAGAGTTGTGTGGCCTCAATGTTGTGACTTATGGTGAGGTCATTGGAATAACAAAGCTAGATTTGCGGAGTGCTGTGTAGGAGTACTCTGGATGCTCTGAGGAGCTGTCCACTAGCTAAGCAGGATGCCACCAGCAGCTTTATTTTGCCCAGCTAGGGAAGAGAGTCATTTCTCTTAGAGGAACTCAGAATGTGGGGGAGGAACACACACCCAGTTGGAACATATCTTGAGATGAGTGAATCCAAGTTTTTCAGACTGATTTTCAGGCAGTGCCATCCAACATAATCACACGCTGGAGCCAAGAGGCACACCACCAACAAGGTAGCCTTCTGTCGCTTCATGCATTCTTCCAGGAAAGGCAATGCGAGCTGCCTTTGCCATCTGCCTGGAGTCTCTGCTGAAGGGAAGGTGCCATGATGAGGGGGAGGGCTTGAAACCCTGCTGCTGATGGAATGCAAGTGTTGCCAAATGGCTTGAGGAGCAAAGCATCTCCTGCATCCCTCCTCAGTAGGTGACTTAGCCAGCTTTCTGCTGCTGTGACAAAATACCTGACATCTGAAACTTAAAGCAGAAAAGGTCTATTTTTTAGGTGGGCCAAATAGCCCAGCCAATTTATTTATTTTATGTTTTTTTGCAGAACCGGAGATTGAACTCAGACCCTTGTGTTTACCAGGGAAGCACTTATTCCACTGAGCCATCTCCCCAGCCCCTGAAAAGGTCTATTTTGGCTCACACTTTTCTAGGTCTTAATTAATGATCACCTGGGTCTGAGAGAGAAAAATTATGGTGGAAAAGCCAATCAACTCACGATATCTGAAAAACAGAAAGCAGGGGATGAACCAGAGGGGGAGAGCCAGGACAACTGATATCATCCCTGAGGTTAGGTCACCTAATCCGCCCAGACACACTGAGAAGTGTGTTTTACTAATCTCTTCAGCCTCTCTCAAGCCAGTCAAGATTAACCATAGCAGTAGGTCCCAGAAATGTCCCCAGTGCCTTCCTATGTTTGGCTGCCCTTACATTCTAAATAAGCACAGCAGGGACTGCGGTTGTCATATTAGCCAGATGTCTGTGCCTGCTGAAATGCCTCGAAGAGACTGGGAACCACAGGAAATCCCAGAGGAAGGGCTCCCATCCAAGCAGACTGCCTTTAAGGACAGCTGCTCACCTATAGACAGCCCCAAAGAAAAAGCTGAGGCTGAGGCTGTCCAAGTGCTTAGGAACTCTGTGCTGGGTGTCTGTGTCACCTACACATGCAGGATGCATCGTAGAGGATTGAACTTGCTCCCCTCATGGAATCTATAGTTAATCTATAGTCATAGAATAATAATGGTGATTCTAGTAATGGTTGTGATCTGTGATTCTAGGCTAATTAAAAAGCAACGGGGGAGGACAGCAGAAAAATAAAGTTCATCCACATTTATCTTGAATCCGGTGGTCATAGTTTTGGGTACATGCATTTCAATTAACAAACCAGAGGTTAAGGGGAATACCTGCTGCAGGCAAGGCCTTCAGGGGTTGCAAAATAGAACATTCAAATGGTGTCATGGCATCACCCCAGTCCAATTACAAATAGAAAGTCTCTGTTTCACCATGGAGAGCAGTAGTAGCTGCCTCACTGTGCTCAAACACAGCCTCAAAAACTCATGTACATTGTGATGCTACCATCAGCCCTCCAAATCTGGAGATTCAACCAACCATGAATGGAAAAGTACAGAAAATATTGCACTGGTCCCCATAAGCACTGCAGAGTTAGGTCTCTGATGGTTGGGGCTGGACTGAAGGTGTACAGACCTACTGCTTTTGCATATTTACATTATATTTGGAATTGTAAGTATCCTAGAGATGATCTAAAGTATACACAAAGGAATGAGCTAGGAGACAGCCTGCGACACCCCAGACCAACTTGCCCGGCAACTCCCCAGAGCCCCTGCCACCAAGCCTGCCAAGCGAGTGAGAATTTTTCCAAATCTCCCACCACCCGAACCACCCTTGCTTGGCCTGGTGAGTACATGGGAGAGCTTCTACACTCCCCAGTGCTCCCCGAACAAGGGACACAACAGAGGAGAACCACAGGCTCACAGTTGTACCAGAAGAGCTGCAGCAAAAAGGAACTGAACACAACAGCTAGATCCAGGCCAGGCATAACTGGATAATCTCACACTTAAAGTATACACAAGGAAGGATTTATATGGGTTCTTTGCTAGTAATGGTATCTTGCATAAGGGTCTTGAATCACCAATTCCCTGTGTATATAGAGACATTGATCTTTTTTTTTTTTTTGTCAAGATGTCCCCCTAATGCCTTGTGAAGTCATGGGGTGGGCTTCCACAGTTTGTGATTAATTCATGATGCAATGCTGGGATTATGGGTCTGAGTGCTACATCGCCCTGAGGCAGAGAGCCAGAATGCAATACAAAGGAGAGAGACTTGCTCTCTGGCGGCTGCTCCTCCCTTCTATTCTCACTGTTTTGCACCTCCATGAAGGGCTGCCCTCTGCCATGTGCCTCTCTGCCTTGGAGACAGCTGGTTAGGGACTGAAACCTACACCAAGTGTGAGCTACATAAACCTCCCCTTCCTTAATTGTGGGCTTCAGGTATTTTGTCCAAGAAATGAGAGAAAAGTAATTGAGATGGGCATAATGCTATTTGTCATCTATAGGCAGTGTGAAGCCCACACTGCACCAATGAAACAGTCTTGACAATGACATTTATCTGCATCTCATCTAGACATACATTTTTTTGTTTGATTATTATTGAGGCACTGTGGATTAGAACCAGGCCCTTAGGCACCCATAGCAAGTGCTCTATGCACCACACCTTTGTCCCCTCACCTAAACTTTCACATGTAGCTTCCTTTTGAAAATATGAGGGCATTGTGTGAAGACAGACACATCTGGAACATAGAGCATTGTACAAGAAAACATGTGATTTTCCCTAAAGACAACAATTATTGTGCTTACAAAATGTGGGAGACTCTTCTAATTGAACGGGGCTCAGAGTTTGAGGAAGAAAGACAGCACAGAGAGCTCCACTAGGCCTTGCATTTGATGGAGAGTTTGGTCCAACGTGGACAAACTTGGGGGCCTTTGGGAGAGCTTTGTCTATGAGATATAGACGAAACGATAGAAAGAATTCTTACTTGTTTTGTTGGTTGTGCAGACAGCTTTGAAATGATATGGAAGAGCCCTTTTTTTGGTGGAACTGGGGATTGACCTCAGACCCTGTGCTTGCCAGGGAAGCACTTATTCTACTGAGCAATTTCCCTGGCCTGAGAACCCTCTCATTTGTTAAGAAATACATGTTAAAGTTGTAGAGATGGTGTTTCTGAATGCCTGTGTTCACTTTCTTTGTATCAAAAAAATATATTTATTTATGTATTTTTTCTTTTTTAAAATTCTTATTGTATTTTATGATTTTATTATAAAGATTGAAAACAAAAAAGAGAAGAACAAAGGCAGAAACAGAGTAACATACAAAAATACATATAGTACAGATTTTCTTTTTTTTTATATTGTATATTTTTATCCTCAAATCTGTTGCCCAGATTAACAGATAAAGGTTTGCAAGTTGGGAAAAATAATTGAATATTAACGCTTGCTTTCAATAAATCTTAATGATACTTTTCTTGATCCTTTTACTTTATTATGTTTTAATTTATTTTAGAGACAATATAATAGTAATTGACAAGACATTAGAAATAGTACACATTCAGGAAAAAACAAGATGCAAGGTATTGAATCATGGTTTTTGTATTGCATATTGCTGTCTGTGACATAGTTGCTCAGATTGCAAATATTAACATATAGAGTTAATCAGAATGGAAAATTTAAACATTAATTGCTATTTTCAAAACTACATGGAAATTAGTAATATAGTCCCGGGCTAGGGCTGGGACTCCATGCTGGTGAATGAACCCTGGTTGCTGCGCCTGCCTTAGCAGGTGCTTTAGTGTGCTGAGCTATCTGGCTGGCCCTGTATTGCATTTTTCAGCATTTCCATGTTTAATAATCTTCAAAACCAAATTTTGGAAAAGAAAAATCATTCCCAGAAAAAGGTTCAGAAGATAGAAAACAAAGAAAATGTTATTTTAAAAAGAAACATTAAGGGAATTAAATAAAAGAGGGCTTAATTCCTAACATCTCACTCATAATAATTAATTGGAATAGATTTAATATCCAAAAATTAAGTATTTAATTGACTATGAATACAATAATTCAAATATAATTTTCTTAATAGTTATGTTTTTGTAAGATGTACATCTGAAAAGGGTGCAAACAAAAATTATAAAAATAATATGTTCGCCCCCAAAATTGAATGCTGAACAGAATCCAAAACGTCTTGTGCATTCAGCAGCACGAGGATTCTTCTGTTTGTGCTGTGGAATGAACAAATGCAGGTGTTGAAGGATGCATGGGGTGTGGTTTCATTTATATAGTTCTGAAAAGGCAGAACTGATCCGTGTTGACAAAGAGCAGAGCCGTGGATTGAGCAGGAAGCAGGCACCGATTGAAATTGTGTACATATGTCAGTTGGGTGATGGCTGTGAAAATATGCGAAGGGGTGAACATTTATCAGACCGTGGCCATAAGGTTCCAGTTCTGCATTGGATGAGCTCCATTTCCAGGTCCTTATTTTCAGATTTCCATGCTCAGTGTGTCCAGCAGAATTTCTCTTCCCTGGAAAAGGTGCACCCAGATGCCGTGTGTACCTCCATCAAAGCAAATGTGTCGAAGAGCTGAACTTTCTTCAGTAGTTTAAATTCAAGGAGAAAAGATGAGTTTAGTTCAGATTACCTTCTCCTGAATTGAAAAAAAATGATTTGTGCTTGAAAAAAGAGATTTACAGTCTATGTTTTGTCTATCCCGAATAATGTATTTCTAAAGAGTTTTAAAGTTTATGGTGTGCATTTTTAGTTGTGTTCATATACCTAGCTAGTTCTTTATTCATTTATTTCCTATCACTTGTTCTCTAAAGAGAGCATGCAATACAGTATTAGGAAAAGCCCATCTAGAAGCCAGAAGTTAGAAGCTGTGTATAGATCTGCCTCCCTTTCCCATATGCGAAGTCATAATTGCTTCTTTCATTTTCGCTTTAGTCCTCCTGTAATTTGTGTAATAGCAGCCCCAAGGCTGTTATAGTGTCCAGAGGACCTGATTTCACACTGTAGCCATTTGGTATTTACTGGATGACTTAAATGAGTGGGCTTCCTTCTGAGAAATGGATTTATAACTCACAGTTGGGGCGAACAGGATGGAGTTTATTTCTTCATGTAATTATACTAGCTGTACTTTTGGTAAAATGGGATACTGTGTAAGATTTCCTGTGAGAAATCTCTAAGAAATCCAAATGATTCAGCAGCTAAAATAGAACTGAGAATTAATGTTCTAGTAGAGATTTCTGCTTACCCTTTGGGTAGCAAAGCTAGTCTTCTTCATAAAAGAAACAATATCGTTAAATTGATTTGAGGTTTGAAAGAAAAACTATAAAATTTGTTGACAAAAGGATATCAAATGGGGCGTACGAAACACCTATAGCAGTGCATCCATATCTTAGCACATAGCAACATACTTGGGTTGATCTCTTTCTTGCCTTTGATAGCAGAGAGATCTGGGTCAGCTCTGGGTGGACCAAACATAGCTGGATTAGTTAGCTCATTCAAAATTCACCTGTCTGCTCTCACATCCAGAAAGGAGGAGGGTCTTGTTTATATGTGAAGGGTTGAAGTTCAAGCAGAGAAGAGCTATCTAATTACACCTGCATCTGAAAGGAATCTCTTAAATGCAGCTCAGCTCACTTTCTGTTGCTGAAGGTAAGCAATGAGACAAAGTCCAAAGTCCAGAAAGCTTCCAGGTGTTGGGAGGCAACGAATCATTGTGAAGAAATAATCCATGACAGAAATGAAGATTCCTGGGTACCACGCAATTTGCCTGTGATTTGATTTCTTTTTTGGGGGGGATACTAGGGGTTGAACTTGGGACCCTGTGCTTGCCAGGTAGGCACTTATGCCATTGAGCTATATCCCCAGCCCATATGTGATTTGATTTAAATGGCTTCACATCAGAGAATCATTTTGCCAAGGCTTATTTTCACCCATCTTTCCCAACCTCAATACCCAGAAATATCCATTATTTCATAAGAAAATGTCCCATTGAGAGTTCATGATTTTGCCAACTGAATTTCTAAGAAGCCACTGTCTTTTCTGAACTATGCTATTCCATGGCAATTTATGTAAGAAATGAGCCCAGAATAACCCAAATCTACACAAATATGTAGTTAACCAGAGCTATTGAAAGTTATCACCAAGCCGGGTGTGGTGGCACATGCCTGTAATCCCAGCACTTGGGAGGCTGAGGCAGGAGGATTGTTGTGAGTTCGAGACCAGCCTGAGCTACAAAGTGAGCTTAAGGCCAGCCTGAACTGCATAGTGAGACCCTGTCTCAAAAAAAAAAAAAAAAAAAAAAAAGAAAGAAAGAAAGTTATCACCACGTGTATGGAGAAAAATCAAACATTTTGAAAGACCTAACACTGGCATTTGTTGTATAGATATTTCTGGTCTTCTTTGACAGCTGCAGATTTTATCTCCATTTTAAGAGAAAGATCTCAGGACTTAGTGATCCTAAATATATTATGGGAGAAAAAAAGAAAGCTAAAAGATTGAAAGATTGTTCACATAATTAAATTGAAAGAACAGCCAGGTAGAAGGCCAGAAAATGAACAGAAATTAGTTTAATTTTCTTTTTTTTAATGAATTGTATTGAGGAAAAAAAATTGAAATGAGACAGCTTCAAAACAGGTTGGTAGGGAGTTACAACAATTAATACATTGCACATTGTTGTCTTTGTAGTAGTCATTCATAACTCAGGATGCAGACTTGATATCCTGTCCAAACACTATTAGTACAAATCTTTCTTCTCATTTAACTAAGAGAAAGTAGCTATATATCTATCCTATTTTGTATATATAGTTCCAAAATGGTCCTTCGTTTATATCACCTTTTTTTCTTTAGTTTTGTCAAAGATGAGCATTCCACTGCCATAAAAAATTGTAGGTGCATCAATTCAGCAAAATATTCCAGTATAGTCCAGTAGTTGACATTGGTCTGATAGGATTTTCCTATGGATATTATAAAGAAGAGTAGATTAATTTACTTAATTTAATTCAATTTCTATGCATTCTAAACCACAAAGCCTGACTTGCCTTTCTTTCCTGCTGACATGACTTTCCCCATGGTAATGAACATTTGTAACTACTTCTATTTTCTAACCCCTCTTTGCAACCATTTTTCAATTCTTTAAGTCATAACTTAGAGAAATTTCAGGCTTTGGTCCTGAAGTTTTATTTACTTTCTCACTTGGGAGATACAATTGTGAAATGCGTGAAAAGGCACTAGGAAAACAAATGACAGTCTTGTGTTTGCAGGGCCTCTGGCAGATAGGTGGGATCTATAGTGCTGTCATGTTTCTGTTGAAATCCATTATCATGCCTCTGCCGAGAAAAGAAGATTGTGCTGGGTGACTTTATGACCTTAGTAACTATCTACAGAGCTTTGGTCTCAGTCAGGACTTCCAGGGAAGAGTAAGTTATACAATGGTAGAATTAGGTGGATAGTAAAAAATTGCATTTTCTTTTATGTTTAGTCATTGCTATCTATTCATTAATTTTAACCATCAATATTTTCTTTACTTTTATTTACTATGTATTACGCTTCTAATCAGTAAAGTTTTCATGTTTAACTAAGTTAGTTTAAGATGAAAACTCATTGCTGCTGTTAATAGAAAACCAGTACCACTCGCGATGAGCAGAAACTCCCAATGGAAAAGAAACACAATGGAAAGATAATAAGGGTCTTAAGCTGTGGGTGAGGTTTTCTGCCTTCTAGTAGTCTTTTGGAAGGAAACTAAGGATTGTTAAAATCACTACAGTATGATTGGGTTATTAGGAGTCATCGTGGTACTTAGGAAATAGGTGAGGAATCTATTCTCGGAAAGAAGTGAGAGAAGGCGGGCTCTCGCTTCATTGAGGCAGAGAAGGGGAGACTGCTGTTTGGTTATAATCTATCATTTACACATAGTCTGTGGAAACTGAGGCTAATTAGGACGGGGGAGTCAGCTCAAAGGCTTTGGTAGAGCTCTGGTGTCAGGCTACAGGATGGGACTTTACTCCTGAAGATTCAACCAGTGGCCTGCAACTGTCTCTTTACCTATTCACTTTCAGAGTAGATCAGCTTATCCCTCACCAGCCAGACTCTGGGAGGAGACAGTCTGATTCTTCATGGAGAGGAATGTGCCTTGGTAGCTACACCAGCCAGGCTCCTAAAAGTGCAAGGGAATATGATGGCCACAAATCAGGACTCTGTGGCCCAAAGGAGTGGGCAGAGGTGGGACCCACTCTAAGAAGAATGCAGGAGTGTGGCTGCTGTAGACCCAGAGAACCCTGCTCAGACTTGGGATACTGCCTCTGATCTCAGTTACCTGGACCCACTCCCCACATAGCTTAAGAAGATAACAGCATAATTCACACAAAGGGATTTTTATTTTATTTTAATGGAGCTGCTCTCTGTTTAGAACATCCCTTGCTAAAGAAAATTTTGAAATGTAGCATCAAATGTTATAATCCATCTTTAAGAAAGAGCTAGTCTCATGGAGCCCCCAGAGTCTGTCCATTTGTCCCCATTTATGTAATGGATGTGTTTCTAGTAGACAAGAGTACGGAGACACATTCTTATATGAGCACACACTGGGGAGAGCTGAGAGGCAGTGTAGACTGTGTACACTGTGCATCTCTGTTAGTACATTTTACTATTTTTGTGCTACAAAGAAAAATAAAATCTGTAACCTCAAACTCAGGAAGGACCTTCAAGAATCCAAACCTCAGGCCAACTGAATGTGTCACACCACTCACATGGTTGAGAGCGTGCTTGCTTGTTGAGTTTTTCATCCAGGGCTCTAGATGGACATGTGTGTGGATGGCCATGTCATTTTCAATAATGCTGCTAAGCTCGAGATTTTATGAAAACCTACATGGGCCTCACAAGTGACTCTTCTTGAGCAGCCTACTTCTTTGTGAAAGAAATACTAGAGCATGGAATTTGCTTTGTTTTTTTCCTTGCAAAAGGAAGTGAAAGCAAATAGATTTTATGAAAGTTGCATGTGTCTTATAAAAATCTCTGGAAATGCTAGTTATAATTGTTATTTTGCCACATAGGCTGAGGAAAGCCCCCTGTTGAGAATAAGTGTAGATTGCTACTCTTTGGAAAGCAAGGCTTTTGTGTGGGTGTGCATGTGTGTGCATGTACGTGTTTGCACATACTTCTTTCTGAGCTCAGTAGAGATTATAGCTTTGGCCGCAGTGGTTGTTTGAAATGCAAAATCGCAATGCTACCTGCTCTGTGAGTACTCATAGCCCGAGCAGGGGTGTTGTGTTGCTTACTACCTAAACCAATTTCCAAAATGGGTAATTGTGTTCTGACTCATACAATTCCCCTGCACTTCCTGATGGCTTCAAGTGACTTATAGCTTCCTGTTCTCCCTTAATGGATATGTAATGAAGTGATATATTTCAAAGTCATGGCTATGTTTCAGGCTAGAGTGAACTTCTCTTTAATAATGTCTCCGTAGAGAGTGGCATAAAGCTTGGCACATATGTGTCCTACTTTTACCCTTCAAGACACCATGGTGAAAAGAGATCTTCAAATGGGACACAATTATGAGGAGTTGAATATCCTCTCAGTTGGAAATTTTTAGAGGTAATCATGAGTATTTCATATGCTGTAGGAACCCAGGCTTTGAGCACAAGGTGCTGCGTTCACATATTGATCTCACCGCTTTTTAGCCATGAGATGATTGCATACCTTTAACCTGCCTGTGTCTCAGTTTCCGCCACCTGGAAGTCCTGATAATATTAACACCTATCCTTGAGATGGGTGTTTTGTAAAGATCACATGAGACATTATGTATGAAAATACTAAGCA
Source organism: Ctenomys sociabilis (assembly GCA_004027165.1). Taxonomy (NCBI): domain Eukaryota; kingdom Metazoa; phylum Chordata; class Mammalia; order Rodentia; family Ctenomyidae; genus Ctenomys; species Ctenomys sociabilis. The sequence continues at coordinate 45,663 of PVKA01011054.1, read as the reverse complement.
TGTGTGTGGCAGATCGTGGAGGATGACAGACACTGGCTCTTAGTAGGAGTGTTTTCTTCATTGATGTAAAAAACTATTGCCAGATGATTCAAGTCTAGCAGGGTGCTGCAGGAATAAATAGATGAAGTACAGCAATAGATAATAAAGTCAAGCTTCATGCATCATGCACAGAAGCATGGAGACGCACGTAGTTAATTCACACTGAGGTCAGGGCACAAAGGAAATGTGAAATTTTTCTGGAGGAACTATGGAGCCAAGAGGCTTTCACCCTGTGAGGCACCATACGAGTGTATCTGTGGGTGAGTTTGGTTTTGGTTCCTAGAATCCATGTTTATTTAGTGAGTTTCGCCTTATGAGGCAGGCTCATTGCCTTTAGACTCAGGCAATGCAACAATGCAAAAAAGGAAAAAATCCTGTTCCATGGAACTTTCCCTTAAGGCAAGGACACTAAACTAATAATTTTTGTACCATTGAAGGGTCATAAGGGACAAACACAGGATGTCACTGATTTTGGGGTGGAATTTCCAGCAGGGCTTCTATGGGTAGCTGAAATTTAAGCCAAGACCTGCAGGGTGGGTGGAAAGTGAAAGAGGGAGAGACCAAGGAAAGCTCTGTGCTCCAGAGTCACGGGCCTTCTGGGAACTAGATGAGTTCCTCAGCTTGTGTGGGACACAGAAAGCCCAGGGAAGGTAGCAAAGAGTCGAGTGTGTGCTGTGACAGGAAGCTGGGGGACCCAGGGTCATACTGGACACTGAAGGATTGGGGCCTGTGTCCAGAGTGGGATGGGAAGTCTCTGTAGTTTTATTTCATGCATAGAAATGCCAGAATCAGGCTTATAGTTTTAAAAATTATCTACTGTTGGCACAATGAATTACCAGGTTAAAAATGGAAGCAGAGAGAACGTTGAGTGTTTGTGAGATGACAGTGGATTGTTTTGAGGACAGCGGTGGCCCAGAAATAAATCAGATCAATGGCTGCATCTGGCAAGGACTGAGGGACCTGATGTGGGAAACTTCTGAGGACCACTGTGTGCTATTTCATGCTAAACTTGCATTTATATTACAAGGAGGGCCAGTGGCGGTGGAAGCAGGGAAATGAAATAACCTGATTTGCGCGTGCATGGAGGATATTTATTTCTGTTCCCACCTCCTCCTTGAGCCCTGCAGTTATTGGATTTGGAGTAACAGCTGGGAGAAGGGCCCAGTATCACCGCCAGCAAAGATTGATGGGAGGCACATTCTTTTGTACAGGAGCACAAAAGAGATATATTAAGGGGAGGTTAAACTTGTCAGTGTAAAAGGCTTATTTATCTTATAAATTCTTACCCGGGAGCCACCAAAGTCTTCTTTCTGGCAAGACCCAAATATGCTACTGTTCCGGAGTATCAGGTCCCCACAGCCCCATCCTTTGCTTCCCATTGGGTGAGGGGAGGGGTTTAAAAGTGCTCGGAGGACTATAACCTTGTGGGAAAAGGAAGGACAGGACTGGAGAATGTCCATCAGAGGGGGTTCCTACTGATAGGAACAGGGCAATGTTCTCAGACTCTGGAAGCACAGGGCTCATGACCCCTAATAGTGAAGGGTGGGTCAGGGGCCAAGTGCATAAACCATTGAGCAGCAAGAGTGAATCTGAGAGAAGTGAAAATATTTGGGAAACCAAGTGCACCATGACTTCATGATGGACTGCACGATTTGACTCTGAGCCGGGATTCACTTCTGAGATTCCCTACACTCTACCCATGACTGATGAAAAGAAATAATTCAGTGACGCAGTGGGGACCCCATCCTCCTCAGTGGGGGTGCTCAGAATGGGTGATCTTTCTGGAGGCTCTTGCAGTTGACTGAGGAAGCTCACAGTGATGCAGATGAGAATGACCAAAAAGATAAGAGTCTTTTATATAGCTAAATACTATTAGCAAAACTAAAACAAATTTTCTACCTTTGTGAAGTTTCAAAATTGTGTGCATTTATTATCCTTAGGGAAATTTAATATGAAAAGATTATTTATGAGCCGTACTTTATATTAAAGTTACATCTGATTCCCTTACACAGCTCTTAGTGTTTAAACTCATGCAAAGTGTTCTGTGATGTGGTGATGGTCCATGTGTGGTGTCTGACTATGTAGGACCACCTGGGCGACACTCCTTGAAAGAAGAACAGCCATTTCCATTTTGGCTCCGCCTCCTCCTACTCACATGTACTGATATGCACACAGTGGGCTGGGATTTTTCCTTATCCGCTCACTTGGCTTTCAGCGATGCAGATCAATCCAGCTAGGGTGCTGACATGCAGTCTTCAAAGCAAAGACCACAGGGCAGTGTTGCATCACCTGCTAACTCCCCAGTAAATGTGTGTGAGCCAGGTGGGATGGAGAGCCAGGCCCCAAAATGTGGGCAGGGATTGAGCTTTGTGATAAGAGGCAATGACCTTCCAAGGCATAAAAGATTACACATCAGAGCTGAAGCACTCACCCCAAAATATTAGATAATACCTTGAATCGTGTTTCCCAGATGACTGCATGTCCTTTCCTGCCCACTGTGGCAGTGATTTCATGCCATCTTCCCAGCCCAGCTCCTAGTTCATGGCCCTTACGTACTTCCCACCATCCTCAGTCACTTATCCCTGAGCCACTCCCCTTTTCATGAATTTGTAAAACCAAGGTTTGGCTCTGGGTTGTGGTCTTTGTTCCAGATGGCCACTGATTTAGCAGGAGTTAGGATCCTTTGGCGCCCCCTCAACTATAACTATGCCTTACTGTCTTTAATATCACCATGGGCTTCACTGGAGGTGGTAGATTGGAATTAATTAGTAGGAATTCCAACAACTTTACAATGGGATTACCATTATAAACTTCCGGACCACAACAAGGCCCAGGAAAGGCTTTTAATGTCTGGCCTCGTCTCTGGTGCTATAGATTAGAAATACACAGGATATGTGACCAAACTTCCAATTATTCCTTTTCCAGGTTACAGAACTCAACAATGTGAAGAGCGTGGCTCGCCTGCCAAAAAGCACCAAGAAACACGCCATAGGAATTTATTTCAACGATGATACCTCCAAGACCTTTGCTTGCGAATCAGGTTTGTCTTGAGGCAGTGGGAGGTTTTGTTTGTGGCTTTTGGGTAGAGGCTGAGCATTCTGGTTAAACTCTTGGCTATTTCTACAGATCTTGAGGCAGATGAGTGGTGTAAAGTCCTCCAGATGGAGTGTGTGGGAACACGGATCAATGATATCAGCCTTGGAGAGCCTGACTTACTGGCTACTGGGGTTGAGAGAGAGCAGAGTGGTAGGTACAAGAAATCCTCAGCTTTCTTTTCCATATAGTTTTTCCCAACACGATAAAACATGAGCCATCTTCCTTATGCAAGATATTCCAATAACAAAAATGCACAAAGAGAAGCAAAAATCACTTTCCACACAATACAAAACTACAGCAAGCATTGCAATACATTTTTTATAATATCCTTTTCAGTTGGTATTTGTTATAACACCAGATAGAAGTTTGAAGAACCTACAGTTCGCAAGATTAGCAAAAGATGCTCTACCAGTCGTAGATTATTATAGCCCCATGGCATAGATATTACTGCTTCCCTGATTCTGTAGATGAGGAAACTAAAGGTTCAAAGCCCCAAGCATCTTGCTCCAATCCTAGTTGCTGGTTAGTGTTTGATTCTAGACAGTACTTTTGTGTCTGCATTTACAACATGCAGATTTTAAATTATAATGCCTTTTTGTCTTGCCATTTCACTTAAAATGTTATTGAAAGCTTTCCAATGCTTTTAATAGAATTTCAAACTCATGAATATTTCATCAAGTTTAATCCCTCCTAAAGATCTGTGATTTTTTTAAAAGATTGAAACACTTGAGCCAGCTCGAGTTTAACATGCAATCTAGGAATGCATCATCTTAAGTAATAACAACCAAAATATTCAAGAGTGTTTTAGCAAAAATCAATGTTGATTTACAGCCTGAGCCTGGAATAATTCTTCATCTTCAAATAGCTGAATCTGGTGATGGGGAAGATTGGATCCCAAGGTTCTGTGTTAGTGACTGACTTGATTGGTGAGGATTTAAGGAATGGAAGGGGCACTGGGTTGCCTGGATTAATGCCAAACACGGCAGGTGTGGAATTATCTGACCCTGTCTGCAGGTCCGTGGTCCATTTATTAGTAAGAAACGGTCTCCTTCCTTATTAGAACTGTGTCGTCATGACACATTTACAGTCTGTGACTATAGTCAGCGCACCATGTGGACCATAATCCACCTCCACTGAAGTGTTACTGATCAAGCCCTGAAAGTGCTGGCTAATTCAGAGGAGCCTCTTTGTAGATTGTGAAATTAAGCTACAGAGGGGTTAAGTCATTTCCCGGGGACATCTGCCCATTTTCCAGGCCCCTCTGCTCCTGATTCACTAAGTCAGGTTCACCCTGTGCAGAGAGGGGATACACTCGGAGCCTTACAGGTAGATTCTGGGAGCCAAGCACAGAGACAAAACGTGACAGGTTGGGGGATCGCTGTCTCTTAGAATACTCAAATCAACACTTAATTTCACAGATTTACATATGTCAAGTAGTATCCTGAGAGAACTGCAAATGGAATTTAAGAATCCAGTATGCCTAGGGTTTACTTTTCCCATGCTGGTTTTCCATATCTAAGTTTCCTTGTTCTACCAAATAGAAATAAAAATATATCTGACATAAAATTTCCAGGAATTATTATGAATTTCTACCATGTGTTTTGAAGTCCTTTACAGTCTTAATTTGCATAACTTCAAGTCATTATAATTAAAATGGCCACTCCCACTACTATGATTCTTGAATTAGTTACTGGTAATAGCAAATAAATCTGCTTTTGAGCAAATCACTGGTGATATATTTTTAGTTGAGAGTTAAGGAAATCAATCTTACTTGCTTGGTTTAGAACTCACAAGGAAGAAATATGCTCCATTAGAATGCATTTTTTAAAAATAATAATTATTATAAAGCAGTGGCTGTTTGCTAACTGGGGGTTTTAAATGATTTAGAAAATTTGAATTGTAGTTTCATGGTTACATTTCATGAACCCAATCTGAACATTACTACTGTATTTGCTAAACTAAATTCTATAAAAATTCTAACGATTATCTTTTTAAAAATAGTTAACTTGGAATACCATTAAGGTTTAATTCTTAATGCCACACCATTTTGTCAGATGTAGGCAATCTATATTAATGATGGCTAGGTGGAAATGTGTTTGCTATAGTAATAATATTTTGTCCATACATCACTTAAAGAATTTGACTGTGAATTTTTATGTTCATGAATTTTGTAGAAATATAATAAAAAATGTAGTAACTTTATCTGTAGCCTGTGGGGATGAAAATTTGATGGTAGTAATCAAAATAATATATTCAGCATGATTTTAGTTATATTTTTTAGAATCATCCAAAGAGTCAAATGGATATTTCTTTCCAGGATTTGGCTAAGGAAAACATTTTGCTAAAACTAGTTCAAATATACCTATTGGATTGTTTTTCCCAAATTGCCAGTCAGTTAAGTATCTTGAAGTAGTGTGGAATTTTATTCAAATAATTTGGGCTAGAGCTTTATTCATTTATATAGATGAACTATATAAATTATAAGTTGACTAATACAAGTTTATTATAACTAGGTCATGTAACAGTTATTTTCCCCATGTATCACTTATGAACACAAAAGTGAAATTATTGTGTGCTTAGCAGGAAAGAAAAGCTTTTCATCACATCTTGGGGCTGGGGAGATGGCTCAGTAGAATAAGCACTTGCCTGACAAGCATAAGGGCCTGAGTTCAATCCCCGATTCTGCCCAAAAAAAAAAAAAAAAAAAAAAAAGTCACATCTTCATCACTTTATTACTTTAATCTATTAGCATTCAAAATTTTTAATTATGAAACTGTTTAAAGTCTATAAATGATCTTTACTCATATAATTGTTTATACTCTATATTCACAGCCAGTACATATTACCGTTATTTAATGGAGGTCTGCATTTGAAATTCATTTTCTAGCATTGTCCACTTATGAGAATTATTGATCTTCCTGAATATTTAGCCAAATCCTAGACTATGAGCTTGAATTCATTTTGAATGCCTTTGTGTTGCTGCAGTGTCTCTGATGGCTTATTCCTGGGGATTTTAAACTAACCTTTAGTTTTTCTCTCAGAGAGGTTCCATGTGTACTTGATGCCGTCCCCTAACTTAGACGTACACGGCGAATGTGCCTTGCAGATTACTTATGAGTACATCTGTCTGTGGGACATCCAGAATCCCAGAGTCAAACTCATCTCTTGGCCACTAAGCGCTCTGCGGCGGTACGGAAGGGACACCACGTGGTTCACTTTTGAGGCGGGGAGGTGAGTTTTGTGACTTCTAATTTTTCTGTTTCTGGATTTTCATTTGATTTTCCAAGCTCCTATTACTGAAATTCACATGAGAACCAACTTGACGCAGTGCGTAGAGCCGCAACTGGATAAAGCACAGATGTTGTCCGATTCTCGTATACTCAGGGTGACTTTTTCTTTGTTTGTTTCTGAAGAAAATCCTAATATTTCACAATGTGATGGGAATTTTTTCATTAAATAGTTTGATACCACACCACAGACTGAAATTGAACTGGATACAGGTGTGCTGTGTGCTGGTTACGCTCACAGAAGCCAAGATGGTGCTTCGCCTGCACAAACAGGAGACAGCACAAATCAGAGGGTCCTTGATAGTTTTTAAGTTATGTTTGCTGAGGCCCTGGTCTAATGAACGGGACTGACTACCAATGGAAGAGCTTAATTCTATTCTTATTGTCACATTGATGAGTGTTTGTAGGGCTTCCCCAGCGTTCCTTTTAGAGGTTAATATGTGGGGAGGTGGGGAGGGGGGTGGGTTCATTTTGAAACACAACAGATAAATTTTGCATTTTAAATTTTCAAGTGACTAATTGTAAGAAACACAAGTGCATCTGAATGTGGCATAGAATTACATTTAAGCTGAAAACAATGTCTGACCTTGAAACACAATTCTAAAAGTGGACTGTTCTCCTTATAGGAACATGGTATTTGATATAAGGAAAGTAAAAAAAAGAAAAAAAAAAGGAGGTCCCAAGCACCAACTAAGACCCTAACTCATGAGCCCAGGTGGCAGTAACCCTCTTTCCAAGTAATTTGTCCACTTCGTCTTACACAGAACCCCATTTTTGAGACTTCACTTTTCAAAGAGATGGTCTAGTCGATGTTTTTACAGGGATTCTTGCAAGTTTTTAAAAGTCCTCTGTCCCATAAACGTCACGTCTGGTTTATTTTATTTTAAAGAGCCTAGATAGTTTGGTGACTCTCTCAGACCACAGAGGTCATCAAATTAAAAACTAAAATTGTAAGGCTGAGGGTGAAGCTCAGCTATAGCGTGCTGTCTGCCTAGCATGCATGAAGTCTGAGTTCACTCTTCAGCAACATAGAAATAGCAGTGAACTAACCAGACAGAAGCCCATTAATGTTTACAACAGAGCTGTCAGTTGTGAGAATTACCTATTTATTGACTTTAAGATAAAGAGACCTATAGAAAATTAGGAATTTATTTGGTCAGGTAGAGGCCCCATTTGAATCTCAGAAAAATTTAAGTTTTGATTATCACAAATTATTTGGGCCAGCCAAGTAGCTCAGTGGATTAGAGTACCTGCAAGCAGGCACAGGGGGTGGAGATTCAATCCCTGAGCCTGCCCTGCCAGCCCCGCCCGTGGGGCACACTGAGATGACAATTGAGACTGGGTGTGGTGGCGCACAGCTCCAATCCCAGCACTTAGGAGGCTGTAACAGACCGATCACTCTGAGTCCGATCTAGTAGTGAGACCCTGAACACCTGTAGACCCTTCCCTAATACCAAAAAAAAAAAAAAGTTATTTATCAGTGTTTTAATTATAATCAAAACAATCTAAATATTAAAAAAGACTTTGTAATAGAAATAAACTTTTCTGTTGTCTGTATACTGAACTGGATCTTAGCCAAAAGACTGAGAAATGATGTCTGCATACTTTATATTTTCTAGTGGTGCACATTATAATTCTGAACTGATTAGGTTTTTTTTTTTTTGCCTCTTTAGACAACAGTTATTCAAACATTATTATTATTACTATTATTTATTTTTTTACTGTTGAGGGTTTAGGCATTGAATCAGATTCTCAAGCTAGGAAAAGGCTGTGGTAGTGATCAATAGCCTTAACTCAAATATTAATATTTTAAATTGCTCTTTAATTTCCTATTTGTCAGAAATAGTAATGCAAACATTGAATGATTTTGTGTTAATATTTGAGAATCAAAATCTAAGTAAGATTTTATAGTATCTCATAACTAGTGAAAGCTTGTTTTGAAATTATTGCATTAATTTTCCAGGTGTATGTTAAATGCTCCTTATCTCCTATAAAAAATTTAATTCATGTCTGCATCTTGTACTATGAATAACCACTTATGAGGACAACAATGTGTAATGTATTAATTATTGAAACTGTCCTACTAATTGGTTTTGAAATTGTCTCATTGCTATTTATTTCTCAATAAAATTAATAAAAATAAATGAGAAAAAATTCATACTGAAAGCTCGGAGGACTTTTAAAGAAGTATGAGATTACTTTAAAGACTTATATAGGAGACCATAAATAATTATAAGCAGATCTCTCTTTCTCTTTCTCTCTGTCTCTGTCTTCTCTCTCTCTTCCCCCCTCCAAGCATTTACACCATGAAATTGTGCTCATGTTTTATAAAGGTTACTCGACCTCACTGTAGACACTAGCATAGAAGAGCAGGTGCAGTCATGAGAAGATACTACAGTAGCTCAGGTAAAGAAAATGATATGTGGAAAAATTGATATATATTGGTGACATAAATTCCAGAATTATTTCAATGGTCTTTGACCAAAAACTGTTCAGTTTCATGAAATAGTTCCTTCCACGACTCTGACATCCTCTTTATGATCTATCTTTTTGGGAACTTTGTTTGTGAACTCCAGTAATTAGATGGCTTTAATAGCTTCGAACTCAAACCATACAGCACGGCACCTGAAATCCCATAGAGATGTAGGCTATTTGCCAACGTTGCACAGCATTCTTAAGTAGTGGCCATCCTTTGCGAGACTACTGCAATTAGGGCTGTAGTGGAGGGAGATGCAGGAATTGTACTCTTGGTGTCTCACTCCTATTTCTAAGTGCTTGGTGTGCTGGAATGAATACAGTTGGAAGTCAGAGGGGCCCCGGCTTGTTACTAGTCTCTGACCTTGGATAAAGCCAAGTGCTTGCCTTCTTGTAAGTTTATCTGAATGATGACTGCTTTCCAGGGTCGTTCTAGGCCAAAGCAGTAGTGGCCACACTTGATTGAGGAGAGTGCTGGTGTCTTTCACATTCTATTGTGCTTATTCTGGAGCAGTTCTTGGGCTTGCAGGGAACTTGGCTTGGAGGGCCTGAGCACAGGGTGAAATGCAAGGTAAAAAAATACTACTGTTTCATATTTTGCCTGAAACTCAAATGAAGATGAATTTTTATGGTTACCATCAAGATGCTCAGGATAATAAGATCATTTGTGTTCCCCCAAGCGTGAAAGTTTCATATCTGCTGTACTTTATTAGTGAAGATAATTTTTTCCTTGGCTATTTTTGGATGTGTTCAAAACAAGGCAATTTTATATTAACTAATGTAATGTTTTCCTCTCTTGCATCAAGAGATGAGCAGGGGCTGAGTCACTCGAGGCAAAGAATTTTGACATATCTAACATGCTCCTGAAACACTTTTAGACTGTCCTTCACAGCACTGGGAATCTTCTTCCCAAAGACCTTGGACAAAGTTCTGCTCACATTCAGCACTGTGGTCCCCCTCCCCCAACTGCCAAAGCTGATATTGAGAAACTTATAAACTGGATTGGGCAGTGGAGGACACAAAAAAAAAATTCAGCCACATGCTGGCTGTAGAAACAATGGAAGCTAGGCATCTGTTGCCATCTATAAAATGGTTACAATATGTGACTTATCTCACAAATCTGCTGCAAAGGTTAAATAAATGCATATATTAAATCACATGGCATAATGCCTGGCAAATAAGAGGCAGTTGCTGCAGAAGAAGCATTCAGTAGCTTACTTGACTCGGAGTCTGAAGAACAGAGACGGCTTGAACCAGTGTCCAAGTGGTGACCTAGATTTCTTTTAGAAGAAGAAAGAGTGGAAGAATCTGTTTCCTTCTAAGACATCATCATTCTGCCTCCAGAGAGTGACTTCCAGGGGCTTTGATACTATCCTACACAGTAGACTGCAGAACAGAGGTGAACAATTTCCAGCATCCATTGAGCTCTACGTACCCTCTTTCATTTGGACATTGTACTGAATAACTTACGTAGAACTCAGGTGGCACCAAAAGATTGTGGAGGTTTTCTCAAGGCAGAAATAAATTACTATGGGTTTCAGAAGAGGAAATATATATCAGACTTTAAAAGACTAACAAAGTGTGTCCCCAATAACATTTGATAATTGCTCAAAACAAGACCAGAAACTTTTTGACTGAGGCTCTATTTGTCTTTCCTTTTATTAGTACATGCTCGTAGTACATGCTGGTTATGTCCATTGTGTGGAGTTGGTCCATATACATAACACACCTTAAATCTTTTTCTAAATCTCCTTCAACAATATCACTAGTGGTGTTGCTCTCCAGAAACATGACTCTCAGCCAGAGGTGCTCTTGCTCCCTGGGACAGTGGGTAATGTCAGAAGATATCCATAGCCATCACCAATTGCCCAGCAATGCTATGGGCAGCTAGCAGGTAGAGGAACCAGTGATGTCAGTGTGCATCTTAAACTCGTGGTGATGATACATTATCAGGTCTAGTTCTCTGGAACTGAGAAACAGTGCTGTGTCAGGAGTATTAACCAGTGAAAATAATCGCTAGCATTTATCAAGCCCTTTCTATAGGAAAGGCACTGCAATATGCATTTTTTGGGTACTACCTCATTGTCATTACTCATGGATAATAGTGGCTAGGAGATATCATTGTTCCCATTTTAAAAGGAAATAAGAAAAGGAATGAGACAAAGAGTAAACAAGGTCAGATTCACTCTCAGACGGTTCTTCCAAACGCTAAATTTCTAGGACGGTTTCTCATTCACTGGAGGTGAGTCTGGCTCTCACTTAGCTTCTGAGCTCTCAGGAAGAGCAAGCATACTCACATAACAAAGGCTCTCTAAAACTATTCTAGATGATACTGCAAGAGTCTTAACCCAGAGCTGAAGTGACCTCAAAATGTGTGGGAAAGTGTCGATGAATAAATCACAGATTTGGAAGGATATCGGTAATTGGAGCCTATCTTCTGGACTGTTCTCTACTGTGTAACTTTTCTTATTTTGACATTAATGTTGGAATCTCTTCTTTGTTCTTTCCTTTTTGGGTGAAAGTGCAATATATAGCTGAGATTGTGTGTTCTCCAGTCCAGCTGGATGAAGTCCATCATGGTCTTCCTTATGCTCTTTACCCTTCTCCCCACAAGATAAGCAAATTTGAGTGCCATTTTTTAATTCTCGTCAAATTCAGACTTGAGATATGAAACCTATAATAAGGTGCTTGTACAAGCAAATGCCAAGGGAAATAGAAACAATTGATTTTTTTCTGGTGGCTTGAGAGAGAGTCTGCTTTTCTGATTTGAGGTGCTTCTTGTCTTTTTTTTTTTCACTTCAAAGCCCTATACCCTCAATTAAATGATCAGATTGTCAGAGGATCAGAAATCCTATAGGAAGATTTGGCTGACACGAAGCTCTAACTACAGCTACCTCATGATGGAACTGGCCTGGAAATGTTATGTTTAGAGAACACTGTGGCAGGTGTCCAGTGAGTTTTCCTGTTAATATTATGGCTGGCTGCTGAGTTAGCATGTTTTGATGCCAGGCTCCCCGCTATCTCCCTGCTGATTTAAGTTAATATCCTGGGTTTTGCATTCAGGAGTGAGGAAAGCTCAGGTGGCTTTTGGCAGAATGTGCTAAATAATTTCCACACATGACCACCTTCCCTTATGAACCAGAGAAAATCTCTCTTGTGCATTTGGCATTATTTTAAGAGAAACATTTAGGTATGCCAGGAATATGCAAAAATTCAAATTGCTTGTACAAAAGCTTCCCTGAAGTGGAATGCACAAATCTGTGAAAAAGTTGGGGTTTTGTGGGGGATATAGAGGGGTCTGAACGTAAGTTATAGAATTCTTATATATTGAATGCAGTCTAAATGGTGAGAGGACTTTTCACTGGGGAAGAAAATTATTTCTCTGATGAGATTATGGGTAGGCTAAGAGTTAGACAGATGTCTTCCACATATGTTATGTTTGCTTCCTGATTCTAAGCTCCTTCATCATCAGTAATTTGCAATTCTTTTGTAGATGAAATACTTATTCTCATTAATGAATCAAAATAAATGAAAAGGGCCCGGTGAGATAGCTCAGTGCACTCGATTATCTGGTTACACAAACTTCGGTGAGCTTAGGCAAGTGCAGGGACCAAGGTTCGATCCCCAGCACCTTATGCCATGGCAGCCCCATCCCCAGAGTTGGCTGAGCCGGTCCCAAGTAAAAAAGTAAATGGACATCTGAGGAAGCTTAATTCTTCCTACCATGTTCAAGGGAGTGTTTCAAATGTGCACTCTGGGTGTCGCACAAGGTGACTCAGAAGGAAAGAAATATTTTCTCTTCAAAAAAAAATAAAATTAGTAATTACATCATTTTTGGGCCCTTTGTTCCTCATTAGCATTTGTCTATAAAAAGAGTAATGCGCAACTCATATTCCAGTAGGGCAGGCATGTATGAAGTAAGACAGGAGCGATCCCTTTCTACTACACAGATTTATTGATCTCTTTGATGATAGCTTCATGGATATACTAGCATGGTATGCCAGATGATATGCTAGGACAGTGGATTTGAAGACAAATAAGACAAGGTCACCAAGGAAGAGAGCTTAGCTAAATCCTTACCTACCTCTGGACTTAGCATATGAAATCTCGGAAAGAAAGGATGCCTTTCTTCTAGCCTTTTAAACAAAATTAGACATTCCCTGATGGATCCTGTCTGGTGAGCATTCTAATGTGTGCAAGAGGTCCTGGTGTGTGTCATCATTTAATGCATGCTAGTACCTCAGGATGCTAGAAAGGACTCATGGAGAGGAATCAGTCTTCCTTTCATCTGATGCTGACCTATTGCACCTTGCATGCCAAGTATGGTTCTTGTCACTGCAGCTGTATCAGTGCATGCAACCACTCATAGAAAGGATGTAGTAGTAGATCAATATTACAAGAAGTTAAATAGATCCTATGCTAAAGCCTACTGTGAAAACTGAAGCTGTGAAAGGTGATAAATAGAAGGTACTGAAGAAAAGCTACAGTTTTAGAAATGAAGGACGGGACTGGCCTTGTTGGTTTGACTAAAGAACAAAAAGAAAACCATGCAGGCATCTGGGGGAAGAGCATTTCTGCTGGAAGGATGATAGAAAAGACACAGAGGAAAGGGTTTTAGAGTAGCTAGAAGGCAGACATGCTAAAAAACCATAGAAAGAAATGCAACATGGGAATGGTAGAGACCAGTCTTGGAATTGAACATAAGGATGTTTGCTTTTACTTTCAGATAGAAAGGCCTTTGGGGCTGAAAGAATCAGAGAGTTGTGGAGGTGGAAGCATTGGTCCCCAAGACTCCCCTCGCCTATGACTCTGATTGGACAGTCATGGGTTCCCAAGACCAAGTTAAGGTGCTGGGCAGATAGCTCTGCAGTTTATGTGCCTGCCTGGCAAATACATGGAACAGGGTACGATCCCTGGTACCACATGCCATGCTGGCCCCCAAGCTGCAGGTGTGCTGTATCATCCACTGAAACAGAAATTGGGCATGGTGGCATGTACCTGTAACCCCAGCACTGGGGAAGCTGAGACAGGAGGATCACTGTGAGTCTGAACTACATAGTTAGACCCTATACCAAAAAAAAAAACATAGATTCCAAGCTACGGTTGGTAAATTTTTTATCCCAAGCCACACTTCCTTCCCACCCATCACAGGCATCTGTGCTTCCTTACTGTTTTTCTGGAATGGGGTCCCTTTTCCTTTAAGACAAAGACATAGTTGTGCTTTGATCTGGACATTTTTCTGAAGAACGTCTCTCCTCATTGGCTTGAAAGCTTTAAATAACAGCAGCCACAAAACCTAATCAAATGGAACAGGTGTTTTCCATCAAGTATTGATATGTTAAAGTTTAAGTCCTTAGAGAATATGAAGAAAAAATTTAATAAACCTACTGTTTTTTGTTTGTTTTTGACAGAACCAGGGATTGAGCTCAGGCTCTTGTGCTTGCTAGGTAAGCACTTATTCTACTGAGCCATCTCCCTGGCTGAAAAAATTTAAAAAATATTAGAAAACCATGAATAAACAATTTCATATTTTTACACTGAAATTTAGAAATCTAACAATATACAGCATTGTAGCAGGACAGTCCCATGACATTTTTTTTCTTGTCTCTTTTTTCATTTATTACCCTTTTTTTAAAACAAACATTTACTTGAGAGACAGTATGGCAATAATTGCTATGTCATGACAAGCGGTATGTATTAAGAAGACCAGAATGACAGGCATTCCAAGCATGACCCAACCATCACACACTGCTATCTTTAGTGCAGTTGCTTAGCTCACAAGTATCAGCATATATAGTTAGTCAGGGTGAGAATCCTACCAATAAACTGCTAGTTTCAAAAACCTACTAATGTTTCTCAAGACCATTGCCTTACCCATATTGTGCACGTAAATGTATGGCTTTTCCCCTGTCATGTTTCCTAGCTTTTATCCTTGCTCTGTCTTCATTGTGTAATCCTTAAGTTCTCAATTTCCTTTTAATTGTGTTATACCTTTCTATTTGTATTTCTTCTTTTGAGTTCTTATACTTGGGAGACTATATGATATTTACACATGTGGGTCTGGTTTATTTCACGTATGAGTATATCTTCAAGTGGCATCCACTTAAATATAAATGCTTCAAGTTTATCATTCTTCATATCTGAATAATACTCCATTGTATAAAAATGCCACATCTTTTTCATCCATTCCTCAAATGCTTGATATTCAGTCAGATAGTTAGGTTAAACCCAACTGCATATGTTGTAGGGTAATAATAACCTTCTCTTCTGGAGGGTTAACAACCTAAGTTTGCAGTCAAAAAATTAGAGAAAAAGAAGAGCTGGGGCAGTCAACATTTTGGCCTTAGCCTTTCAAGGTCAGACTGAGGACATAGGAGCACTTATACTGTAACATCATAAGGATACAGTTATACTGTATCTCAGTTGTGACCTAATTTTCTGATCAAGGAGATTATGGGGCCACAGAAGAATGTGAGGGGCCCACCCCACTGCCTGCTCTGCTGAGCCTGGATTGTGAACATCAGGGTGAGAAACAGCTGTAGGATACCCAATCATTTTGTTCTACACCTCTTGGAGTCCTGAGCCAGGGACAGCTCTAGTCAACATCCATCAGTTGCATAGTGCTTCAGTCATGGCTGTCCATTTGCAGTGATCTTTTCTATATTAATGCACTTTTTCTTCCATGAACAAATATTTTATAAAGAGAATCATCAAATGAACATTGACAGCAAGAGCATGTAGAATGAGCCTAATAACATAGTTTTATTTTCATTTCTTTATATCTGCTTTCAGTTTCAATCAATGATGCAGTGTGTGCCCAGGGAGAGCCACATGGAGAGCAAACATTCTCTCAGGCTTTCACAAACAGCAGATTGGTTAAGCAATGGCCATGACTCATCCACATGGCTGACAATGACAAAGGATCTACAAATTGCAGTACAGGGTTTCAGGATAAATCCTGAGGGGACTTGACTGACATTATCAAATACAAAATTTACATTTCTTGTTATATAGATCTTGCTTTATCTTGGTCTTAACAATCCAGCAGAAAAGTATAAAAATGAAGTATTAAAAAGTAAAATCACATTAATAGGCTGAGCTGTAAAAGGCTCAAGTCAACAACTTCTAACATTGCCAGTCCTACAGATAACCCATTGCTATTATGAACTACTGGACTATATTGGAATATTTAGCTGAATTCATAAACCTACATTTGGATAGCAATAGAATACCCTTCTCTGACAAAACTAAACAAATGAATGATGATTTTGTATCCATATATTCAAAATAGTTGAGATACACTGCCATATTCTCTTAATTCAATGAATAAAAAGATTTGTTCTAATAGCATTTGTGGACAGGATATCATGTCTACATCTTCTACTATGAACAACCATGAAGACAACAATATGCAATGTATTTGTTATTGAAGCTGTCCTACTAATCAGTTTTGAAACTACCTCATTATTATTTGTTTCTCAATAAAATTATACACACACAAAAAAAACAACCCCTAATCAAATGCTCACTTCACACCTTAGCTTTTGCTGAAAACAAACTCAATCTCCAGCCCTGTGAGGCTTGGGATCCCATCCCATTTGAGGTCACTTAAACTTTAAGAATTCAAGGACTTTGCCAAAGGTCATGATACCAGCAGTGAGGAAGCTATACCTGAAGCTTGCTGTCCTCCCGTCCCCTCATACAGCATGGAGAGCAAGCCCTACCTTAAATATGACTCTCCCAGGGATAAAGTCTTTCTTTTCAATTCCTTTGATCTCTCTGATTAGATTATGGAAAAATATGACAAGCAGGCACTGGCAATTTATTATACACACATCTCTAGTGCTTTCTAATTTACCTGTTACCAAGAAAGTAGATTTCCAGCTTGGGTTTTTGACAGCAAGAGCATGTAGAATGAGTCTAATAACATAGTTTTATTTTCATTTCTTTATATCTGCTTTCAATTCCAATATACGGCAGCTCCCGCTAGCCTATTTATTTATTTATTGTGATTGAACCCACTGAGTTACAACCTCAACCCCTTCTGGTTTTTTTTTTTCTTTTGAAATAATATTTTGAAAAGTTGGCTCCTTTGTGCTCAAACTTGCAATCCTCTGCCTCAGTCTCCCATTGTGCTAAGATTACAGGTGTGTATTGCTGTCCCAGGCTGGATCATATTAGTTTGCAATGTTCATTTGATGATTCCCTTTACAACATATTTGTTCAGGGAAGTAAAAGTGCATTAATATAGAAAAGATCACTGCAAATGGACAGCCATGACCGAAGCACTGTGTGACTGATGGATGTTGACTAGAGCTGTCCCTGGCTTAGGACTCTAAGAGGTGTAGAACAAAATGATCGGGCACCCTACAGCTGTTTCTCACCCTGATGCTCACAATCGGGGTTCAGCAGAGCAGGCAGTGGGGTGGGCCCCTCATTTTCAGGCAGCACATATTGCTCTTGCCTGGACATGAGGTCACCCAGGCGGATGCCAGTGACCGGAACAGAAAAGGCAAGGAAGTTGCACACCTGCCTGAAGTCGTCGTTTTTCCCATGAGTGCAGAACTCAGCATCTGCACTGTCCATGCATCTCCACCCCATCAGCATAACTTGGTTTCCTTGTGTTCTTACACTTGGTGCATTTCAATGGCTTTCAAAAGGTAGGAGCATTTTGCCTCTCAGAGGTCACTTGTTAATGTTTGCGGACATTCTTGATTGTCACAACTTGGTTTGGAGGTATTATTGACATCTGGGCAGTAGAGGAAAACCTGTGGACAAATCTGAAAAATTTCTTATAGGAAGTTATATTCCCATTGAGTAACAGATACTCTTTTTTTTTTGGAAGACAATTGTATACTATGTATCGTATTTAACATTTGCAAAAAAAAAAAAATCTGAGGTGAGTGTTTTTATGAGTTTTCCAATGAAAAGGCATGTTTCGAGAAGTGAAATGGCTGAGAATTGCAGGGCAAGTCCAATTAGGCAAGCTTCAGTTTCAATTCTTGCCTCTCAGGATGTTGACTTAGTAAAATTCAGCATATAGTGAACTTCCAGTGTTCTCTGGGCTCTCTGTTCCTTCTGGATTCTTTATGAAAGGAAATGTCTGTGTTTGGAGTGACAGGTATATCATTTAGGGAAAGTAATTGTGGAGAAATTCACAACTGTAACTGCACCCACATAGCCACAACCTTCCTGTGCTGTCTGAATCCAGGAAGTATCCGAAAGGCTAGATCTAACTTCATGACTTACCCTCTGGGGGTCCGCTCCGCTGGCTCGGCGAGCGTCAGTTCATAGGACGGTGCTAGTTTGTTTGAAATCTCTTTGTAAAAGCGACCGACCGAGGCGGAACCCAGTGGCAAAAAAAGAGAGAAACACTCATTGGGAACCTAAAAATTCAAACCACAGGGATTTGCTGTTTTCCCATGGGGGAGCCCATTACAGCATCTTTGTTTTGTGTTGCATTTTCTCTAGAGATGAGGAGAAGATAGTGCAGATTAGGTTATGTAAAGCCATTAGCTTGGATGCTGCCTTATTCTTTTCACTGGCTTCCTTTTTTCTTTTATATTTGCCTTGTTTTCTTCTTTCTGCCTCAGGGCCTTCATCCACTACATTATCTGAGAAAAGCCCATCCTAATGCTTAAAGGGTTTTAGAGCTGCTTATGAAACAGCTCCTTGAGAACCAACTGGGCAGAGAGAGTGCTCTGGGACAGCCTGTGAGCAGAAGTTAAAGGAGACCCGGGGAAAGGGCAGTGCAGGACAGCACTCTGCACCCAAGATTACCAGGGTCCCACTGGCCAGCTGAGGGCCGTCTACTCTTCACCAGAGGGACAAAAGTGCTGCTCATTAAGCCGAAGGCCCTGTTTCTGTTCTGTTTAGAGATCATGAATGTGTTTTGTCCTTTGAATACTCACTAGGAACCTCTCAGGCAGATCTGGTTGACCCATCAACTCTAGCTTTCAAAGCTTAAAAAAAGGAGTGGGCTGCTGGCACTTAAAATTGAGGTGAAGGCTGGGGAGATAGCTCAGTACTGTAAGTGCCTGATTGGCAAGCGCAAGGTCCTGAGTTCAATCCCTGGTAACACACACACACACACACACACACACACACACACACACACACACAATAAATAAGAAAAATTGAGACGAGGTTTTGTGATCTCTCTGAAATGATGAGAAGCTATGGCTCCACTGCACCCTGTCCCCTCTTGGAAAACCTGGTAAGGGCTGGCTTGTCTATTCTGTCTGGGGTGGTGTATATTTTTATCCATTTCTTTCTTTGCCTGAGCTCTGGTGGAGTTTGAGGTTGTGAATCCTGGTTCTTTCTTCAAGAGGTTGGGGGGGAGAGAGAAAGAGAGACAGATAGGCAGAGACAGAGAAAGAGAAAGACAGAGGGGGAGAGAGAAAGAGAAACAGACAAAGAGAGACAGAGACAGTGAGACAGAGAGAGAGAGAGAGAGAGAGAGAGAGAGAGAGAGAGAGACAGAAACAGACAGAGACAGAGACGGGGGAGGGGAGAGAGAAATTAAGACCCATAGGTATAGGTGAAGGTGGTCTATATAATTCAAAGAACAATGTTTTGCACAATAATTGTTTCTATTTCATTTGCTTCTGACTCGTTTGAGATATTTATGTGCCATTAAAACATATATGAAATCGTTGTTCATCTAAAGTGGATGTTGGTTAAAAGAGTGATTTTTTTCAAAAAGTAAGTTTTCCACTTCATGAGTCCTGATATGGACTAAGCATTCTATCACT
This sequence comes from Ctenomys sociabilis, assembly GCA_004027165.1. Classification (NCBI taxonomy): domain Eukaryota; kingdom Metazoa; phylum Chordata; class Mammalia; order Rodentia; family Ctenomyidae; genus Ctenomys; species Ctenomys sociabilis. The sequence goes on along the minus strand of PVKA01011054.1, from coordinate 26,012 downwards.
GGTATTAAAAATGAGGACAGAAAAGAAAACACCAGCATAGGAGAGTTTGATGATAGAGCCATAAACAGATATATGCAGTGGGTCACAGTCTAAATTATGTTTTTAATTTAAAAAATGTAAAGACCACTGGATAGACAGGCATGAGAAGCACAGCTGCAGAGCTTGATGTAAATCAGTAAGGTTTCCCAGTAATGAGTACCTCCATCTTTTCTCAAACCAAAGTTAACAGTGAAGTAAGAAAATCAACAGTAACTTCTGCTCCAAGAGCAGTCGAAGTCTACCTCCTCTTCTTCAAGAGTTAATATTTCTATGGGAAAAAGGTGTATCAAAGCCATAGAACCTTCTAGAACCAAGTGCCAGGTAATGGAGCCACGCTGGTGTAGTGATTTTCCTGCAGGAGGAGTGGCCAGGGGGTGGAAACGTTGTAACAAATCCTCAGGAAAGACACAGGACTTTATTGAAAAACGCCTTGTGCTGCAGTTTTAGTTCTTCATTAGATTAAACTGGATTCATAACTAAAACCACATGGTCTGCTTTATGAGTGAATTCTTTATATTGCATTATTGGAAAAGCTGTCACGTCCTCTTTTTTTTTTTTTTTTTCTTGCATCCCCACATAGTTCATAGTCATGAAGTTGAAGTTACACACATTTTAACCAGTTCCGTACATCTGGCCACATAGGCAGAAAGCTGCCATGCAGATGTACAATGCTGTGTTAATTAAACTTAAAAATTAGATTGGGGCAAATGTTCCGTGTTTTACATTAATTGCATGTACCAAAGTAGATTTTAAAAATTAGCTGTTGTTTGATCAGAATATTTATCTCATTTTCATGTTGTACTTGACAGTTTTTAAGATATGAGCAAAACAGTCACTCAAGCCAGTGTTCAGTGTCGGGCAAAATTCCCAAAAAAGGATGGGGGAACATGTGAAAAATTAGGACCTTTAAAACAAACAACACTGTACCAGTCATATGCATGAAAGTCAGAGCTCTCTTCAATGTCCCTGTGTATGATTTTGTCCAAGCTCTTTAAAAATATTGAGTCATTCCATTTTAGTGTACATTTGTGTATACACATGCTTATATAGTGATATACATTGAATTAAAGAGCAGTGTGTGTGTCAGACTCTCCTTAGAAATGAAATTTGTTTTCAAGTTTCTGGGGTCTGGCATATAGGAGACCTTCTTCTCCATACCTGAAGTCAGCTGTCAGATCCACCCAGCTTCCTTTAAAGAATGTCCCTATGTTTCAAACTGTAATTCAGTGCAGTCATGCTCAGAAAAAAAAAAAAGGCCACAGTTGATCAACCAGGCTGGGTACAGCTGAAACAATAATTTCATGTGGGACTTGGACAGTGTAAGAATCCTGCCTGTGGTAGAAATGAAGATGGAATGGAAGAAAGATGAAGAATTTGGCTTCTTCCTAGAGTGGACTGGCACAGTTTCTGATAAGAACTTGCTCAGGGACTGGGATAGGGCAGACTGCTGCTCACCTTTCCTGCCTGAGAGCAAAAGTGAAATAGAAATGGTGTGCTGAGAATCAGGAAACGGCTTTTTACTCATCTTCTACTTTGCTGGTGGATGAAATCTAAAGCACCCCAAGTGTCTTAGAGTGGGGGCCGGGGAGATGGCTCAGCAGAATAAGTGCTTCCCTGGCAAGCACAAGGGCATGAGTTCAATCCCCGGTTCTGCCACAAAATAAATAAATAAATAAATAAATAAATAAATAAATAAATAAAATAGCAAGACATTTCATTTAAGCCGGGCATGGTGGCACATGCCTGTAATCCCAGCACTCGGGAGGCTGAGGCAGGAGGATTGTTGTGAGTTCGAGACCAGCCTGAGCTACAAAGTGAGCTTAAGGCCAGCCTGAACTGCATAGTGAGACCCTGTCTCAAAAAGACAAAAAAAAAAAAAAAAAAAAAAGTGTCTTAGAGTGGCTGCTTCTTTGCCTATGTTTATAATAGTTGGACACTTTGAGTGCTTTGATTCCAGTTAACGTTGTTTAGCAAATGCAAACAAGAATCCTTATCTCATTTCAAAAAGAACCACACGGGCATGAGATCTTGACACATTCAGCTCCTGGGTTTTCAGAAGCCTTTTGTGTTTTGTCTCCACAGGATGTGTGAGACTGGTGAGGGGCTGTTCATCTTTCAAACGCGAGATGGAGAGGCCATCTATCAGAAGGTGCACTCAGCCGCACTGGCCATAGCGGAGCAGCATGAGCGCCTGCTACAAAGTGTGAAAAATTCAATGGTATGTTTGGAATTCTTCCCTTGTAGCCCAGTGTATACCACGGTAGAATGCAATCTTGGAATTTCTGTGTTGAACTATATGGCCAGCAATGGAAGAGCAGATGGTTTCTGTCTGCAGCTCAACAGTGTATCGTGTGGATTAAATTCCATCTTTGGAATTCCCAAAGTGGTGAGTTGTTTAAAAATAATAATATAAAAAATCTGCTCCTCATCATTCATTCATCCATCCATCCACCCATCTACTTTCTGACTGAATTATTGTATATGTATATTTATAATTAAAATAACTTTGAGTGTGTATACCATCTTAAAGACACGTTAGTTAGTTATTTCCGGGTAGACATGTATTCATAGCTGTATCAGAAGTTATTGTTCCACATGCCATCAGAGGCTGGAGAAAAAAGGGAAACCACAGAAGAGGGCTAAGGTAAATTACGGTAAAATATCAAAACGACAAGATCAGACAGCTGGGGTTCGGGATTGTGGGTTCTGTAGGCCTGGACTTCTTGATGTTTCAAAGGAGGCTAAAGATGGGAGTCTGCTTGTCCCATGCACTTGCTAACTGTTGGCAGTGAACTGCAGTTGAAATAGCAGTGCTGTATGGGCCAAAAGAAACCCTATGAGGACCCCACACAGACGTGCATTTCCCGATGCACAAACATGCCACAAACATGGGGGCATGCAGAGTAAGCCCTCCGGACAGCTGCGCTCTGCCTCATGCGAGGGACTGGAGATCGCACTCAGAATCAGCTCCTGACTTTGTTATTGAAGGAGAATAAATTAATGAAAACTTAAATAAGTGCACACAGTTAAAGCAAATCAGGTATTCATACTTATAAACATCTACACAGAGCTTCCTATTTGGTCTTTTTTTTTTTTTTGGTGGAACCAAGGATTGAACTCAGGGCCTTGTGCTTGCCAGGCAAGCACTTATGTTACTGAGCCATCTCCCTGGCCAGAGCTTCCTATTTGGAAGGGGATAAAAATCACAAGTAGCTGGTTTATCATGGTGAAGCTAGGGTAGTTTGAATATAGTACCTGTGCTCTATGGAATAGTGGATTTAAAGGGGGAGCAAAGAAATGATGTGACCTTCTCCAGATCATCTGAAATGATTTGTGCACACAGAAAGCTAAGGCTGTGGGACAAGGGTCGGCAACCTTTCCTGTAAAGGGTCAGAAAGTAAATATGTCAGTTCTCTGGGCTTTGTTGCAGCTGTTGCCCTGCCACTGGGGCACAAAGCAGCTGGAGAAAAGTGAAATGAAATAGGGAGATCCTTGTTTGAAAAAACAAATATTATTAGTAGATGCTGATGTTTGGATGCTACATAATTTTCTCACATCATCGAATTTTTGACTCATTGAGCTATTTTTTACTTACCCCAACTGTTTGATTATTTATTGATTTGGCCCAAGTGTCCCACAAGAACAGGCCACTGTCCACATATGCCTGCTGGGCCAATTTACCCTGACCGAGCAAATGTTCCCTGGAGCCAGTGCTGAAGTGAGCTTGTGTGAGCACGTAGAACTGCACTTATAAATTATTATTGTGACAGGTGTCCTTGGGCGACCTGAGGTGAATTAAGGGCTTAGGATACCTCACATGTGTGAGATAGGGTTGCCCACCTACCTAGTTAAATATTATTCTGGTGTGGCCATGAGGGCATTTCTGGGTAGGTTAATGTATTTGAATTGATAGTCTGAGAGCAGTAACTTCCCCTGCATGCAGCGGTGAGGCTTATCCAATCAACTGCAGACCTGTATTCAGCAAATGGCAGATAGGAGAGAAGTAGGTCTCGCTGCCCTATGGGCTTGCGCTGAGACATCGTCTCCTCTTGCCTTGTACATCAGACTTAAATCTCTACCTTTACCTCTCTTGAATCTTAGGCCTTCAGTCTTGGAACCAAAGACCTTGTGCATGTTCAGCCTTCGTAATTACAAGACCCAGTTTGTTACCACTTCTCTCTTTCTGTTTCTCTCTCTCTCTTTCTTTCTCTCTCTCTCTCTGCTATTTTTCTGGTTATGGAAAATCTTGATTAATCTTTCCCAATATCAGTAGATACAGATAATGCAGAGGTAAAGGTCAGTGCCACCAGGGAGCCAGGCCTAGCTGCAACTCCAGCTCAGAAGCATCATAATCTCAGGGAGTAAACGAAGCTCTCAGTGTCTTCAAGTTCTAGGTTTTCCTTTGTAAGATGAGGAAGATGACAGTGAGTTTTTTCTAAGGACTGAGATGTGCTTGTTATATGCTCAGCACTGTCCGTTGTATAAAAAGCTTCACCGAGAGTAACTATCATTATTATTGTTATTAATAACCAAGTCATCATTAGCCATACTGATAGCACATCAGTTGATCCAGATTGATTCTAGAAATGGCTGATGAAATCACCTGCTGCTGCTGATTATGCAGAATTAACTACGCCTCCAGTTTCCTTTCTACTGGTTCTCTCCGTGTGTGTGTGTGCGTGTGTGTGTGTGCGTGCGTGTGTGTGTGTGTGTGTAAGTGAAGCAAACTTGAAGATGAGCTTGAGAAAGAATACAAAATGATATCACTGGATAGTCTTTAGAGAGCCAAAAAGCACTATGAGAAACAACAGCAGTCATATTTAGTCTGCATCGGTAAAAAACAGCAGTAATTCAGCAGAACCACAAGACAAGTCACCCAGAGTCCTAGCACACAGGGTATGCCCATTGCTAATTTCTGAGTATATACTGTAGCTTCCACAATTTTATGAACATATGGATGAAGAAATAAAATTGTATTGAGCACATTGCTTATAACTAACTTTTGCTAAAAAATACCATACTGTATTTACAGACTCTTTCCTCATTAAGCACATGTATCTGTCTTGCAGTTCTGTAGTATTGCAGTGCATGGCTATTCCTCGGATTTTATTTTAGTTTAGTTTATTTTTGATGCTCTAGTCAATGGAGGGAAATTTTATTCAGGCCCCAGTGTGGTGCAGGTGGTGCCCTTCTGGACAAGGGGCTGGCTGAGCTTTACTTGACCTTCTTGGGGCACAGGTTGTTGGTGTGGCCACAGTTCTTGGGGCAGTTGACAGCACGGGAGTGCAGGCAGGCATAGCACTTGCGGCAGATCATCTTGTCACTATTGTACTTCTGGGTGAGCTGGGACAGGAACAGCTTGGTGATCCCAGCTCACAGGTGAAGCGCCAGGTGCAAGGTGGACTCTTTGGATGTGTAGTCAGAGAGAGTCCAGCTATCCTTCAGTTGTTTGCCAGCAAATACCAGATACTGCGGGTAAGGTGGGAGACCCTCCTTGTCTCGTGTTTTGGCTTTGACATTCTCAATGATGTCACTGGGCTCTACCTTGAGGTTGATGGTCTTGCATCATAAAGACCTGCATCTCTGCGTCTGCTGCTCGGCCTCCTCATTCTATTCCTTGGATTGTCAACACTGCTTCAGTTTCATGCTCCATCTGTATGCATCAGACGATTATTTATTTAGGGGACAGTCTCAGCATTGATTGTTGATTCATAAGCTGTCAATGTTTTCAAGAATTTAAGTTTTCTGTCCAAATGACCTTCCAGAAGGTTTCTTGTCACCCATGTCCTTGTATATTTATCAGTTCTGGAGAAAGCAAATAAGTAAGTTAATGATGGATAGAGAGAGAATAAAGAAGGAGATAGAGATGGAGAAAGAGATACAGAGGCAGGCATAGAGAAATTGAGAGCTGTAAAGCAGAATTCAAGTCAATTAAAACTTACATGTCATTAAATGAGAATTGTGTCACTATCCCATTAGATGTGTTTTAGCTCCTAAAGAAGTTTGTCTAAGATTACCCTATTTGTGAAGCCATAATTAGCATAGATTGCGCTCAAAAGGCAGGTTCTGCAAGCACATGTTTTTCCTTTACAACCTCCTCATTATTTCCACTAAAATTAATCAGGAATATGAGTAATTCATTCAGATCATTCCTTTGCAAATCTAGCCAGAAAATAACATCATTTGCTCTTAATTTGCTGTATGCTTCATGAGTTCTAGGAAATGAATGTGATTTGAAAGCAACAGCATTTGGTTTAAAATCAAATGGGTAAGCTTCAAAAATGGAAGATTTGCCTCAAGGACGCCACCCTACAGGTTGAACAAAGCTTACAATCACCACACCTTCATCAGTGCCTGCTTAGGAGGGGAGACACCAAGATAAATGGTACCAGTGACAGCACACTGTCTGCCCTGCTCTGGCCCGGGAGGGGAGTGTGCAGACCTAGCTATGTTCTCTTCGTGGACTTGTCCGATGTCCTGCTGGCTCTCTTCTTTGAAGCAGTCAAGGTTGTAATGGAAGGAGGTTGGGAAAGTGCCCCTTCATTCTGGCCTCATTGAGAAGAACCTGCAGCTTGCTACTCACTGCCTTGGTTGTAAGACACCAAGACCACACCTGCAGACAGAATGCCATCCTGGGGCCCATAGCATTGGAGGTGAGAGGCCTGAGTCTCTGAGCAGAGACACAAGGCTATGCCTTGGGGAACAGTCACAGCAGGTAAGGTAGGCTGAACAGGGGCTTTCTGGACATGCTCCTGTCTTAATCCTTGAAGCAGTGAATAGTAGCTTCAAGGGGAAGGGGACTTTGCAAGTGGCATTATAGTAGGGATCTGATCCTGAGACCAGGAGAGTATCCTGGGTTGTCTGGGTGGCTCTGCTGTTAGCACCAGCACCCTTGTAAGAGACAATGTGAGGGTCAGATAGAAGGCAAAGGAGTGGTAGAAGCAAAGGGGTAGAAGGACTCAGAGGCCACATTGCTGCTTTCGGAGTGGAGGATGGGCCCTGAGCCAAAGGGTGTCCATGGACTCTCAAGGACACAAAAGGCAAGAAAGTGATTCTCCTTCAGGACCTCTGCAAGCAGCCAGCCAGTGCTGGCTTGACTTTGAGTTGGGAACATCTGTTGGAGAACTATAGTTTCTGGACCTGAAGGATAATGTGTTGGTTTTGTTTTATGCCACCAATTTGTTATAATAGGCATGGGGAAATAATATAACACTAACATCAACAATAATGATATGAAATATATAGTTTCACTTTATGGTGTTTGCTAATAACACCATTTATTTATTTATTTATTTATTTATTTATTTATTTATTTATTTATTTATTTATACCAGGAATTGAACTCAGGACCTTGTATTTGCCAGGCAGGTGCCCATGCTGCTGAGCTGCATTCCAAATCCCTAACACCATTTATGTAGAGGCCGTCTTCTGTGTCTGGCTCCTGGAGTGGCAGCCACTATTTTTATCCAGCCTCTTATAATCTATCAAATATGTTACCTGTCTTCACTCATCACCATGAGAGTCACTGATTCTCAATCACGTATTCATCAGTGATGGTGACTGAGAGCCTACGATGTCCAGTTGCGTGCTGCAGAACAGTGTGAAGGACTGGCTCCTGGGAAGCCTACAGTGGAGAGGCTGTTCTTATGATCCTTGATGTGACAGGAGTCTCTGACCCCTGTCACGAAGAAGAGAAAAGGGACCCCCAGAGCATGGAGGTCACGTGCAGCTGTAGATCACATTTGGAATGCAGGGGGGCTTTGTGTTGCTCCTGAACACTGGACTGTGGTCACCACATCTCACCACCTCTCGACAGGGTTTTACCTTTCCTGTTGAGGAAATTTGGTTTCTTAGAATTTTCAAATTACCTCAGATATCAGAGCACATTTTGGGAGCACACCTGCATCTTAGTTCCTTTTCTTGTTGCTGAGTCAAAATATATGCTGACCAGTTATTTTGACTCAGCAACAAGATGCAGACATGATATCTTGTCTAAACAATATTAGTACAAATCTTTCTTCTCACTGAACTAAGAGCAAGTAGCTGTATATCTGTCCTAACTGTCTTGTATATACACATAAATATACTTTTTTTCATTACAAAATGGTTCTTTCTTCATATCCCCCTTTTTTGTTTTGTTTTGTCAGAAGTGGGTGATCCATTGCTATTAGAAAAGCTGCATTTGGAGAAGTTTTTAAAAGACCTTTTCATACTTACTAACTTGTTTTGAAACTTTTGTTGCTGTTACCTTTTTTTCTCATTAAAATGAATAAAAAATTTTTAAAAATACCTGATGCCCAAAGTTAAAGGGGGGAAGGTTTCTTTGCTTCACATTGTGTTAATATTAGGTTGACAGTAATTTATTTGGTTGTGTTTCAGTCCTTAATCGGCTGGCTCCAAGGCAGGATGGCACATGGCAGGGGGGCAAAGCTAGCTCTCTGTCTCTTATATTTATCAGGCTCTACTTGGGGTTGGCAGCACTCACACTGGTAAGCCTCAGGCTCTTGATCCTAGCATCGCACCATGAACCAGTCCCAGTGTCACACACCCTAGATCTGGCCACCTCTGCAAAAGCCCTTCCTATGCCTGTAAGGGGCTTTGGGGAGACATCTCCACATAGCTATGTGTGTGTGTATATATATATCTGCTAAAAGCAGTCTCATTTCTTTAGTAACTTTGGTGCCCAAATGTGATCCTACATCTAATAATTCCTCCCTAACTTTCCCACTTCAGATGCAGTGCAGTTATTATTCTCTGAGAGGGGAGTGTGAAGGAAGGGGCGGGTGGCCCTGGAGTATCGGGGAAGGGCTTCAGCTGCCAGCTGCCTTGCTGGCGAACCGGCAGGGCCTGTGGATGGCTCGGGTCCTCCCCTGGGCTGCCAGCTATTTTTGCCACCTCTGAGATCAGTGTCTATAACAAAATCTAATTATGGAACAAGGAGTGGCGCTGCGTGGGCCGTGCTTCATTCCACCCCTCGGCCTGTCATTTTTAGACTTTCCATCAAGGCAGGAGCCTCTGGCTGGAGAATGCTTGCAATTTAGCAGATCTTTTTGGGGGATTGTAAGGTGGGCTTGACTGGGGCCAAGAGCCCCAGGGTGAATTCTTCTCCTCAATCACACAGATTTGAGAGCTCATCTGAGCTGGTCTTTCATGCCTCTTTTCATTTATTTCATGGATGGATTTATTGCCAAGCTGGACTTTCTAAGTGTGGTCTGCGTTGGACCTGCTAGCATTCCAATGGCATTCTTGTACAATTCTTACAGCCAAATAAATTATTGTCAACCCAATTTTAAAATCAGTGTGATAAACTTTTTAAGACAAAGAGGACATTGAAGAAAACAGTCAATTTCATTACTATGAAGCTCTGAACTATATACTTGACAGGAGAGGTTTTTAGAAACATTTTTTTTTAAAGTTTCACATGCTTCATGGATTTCTCTTTCCCCCCCCTATAAAAACTCAGTTTTTACTTCTATCTATGGACTCAGATTAATTGGATTAACTTTACAGTTTAAAGAAATGATTAGGTTTTTTAAAAGTCACCTCCTGAATTAAACCCTTCTTATATCCCATCATATAAATTATCCAAAAACTCCTATGAAGGGCTGGGAAGATAGCTTGGCTGTCTAAGCACTTGACGGCCAAGTGCAAAAGCCAGAGTTCAATGCCTGCACCCCATGCTGTGCTGGCTACAGAAACTGGGGGTGGTGGTGCATGCCTGTAATCCCAGTGCTGGGCAGGTTGACAGGAGGATCACTACAAGTCTGAGTTGCACAGCAAGATCCTGTACCAAACAAATAAAAAAAAAATTAAAAATCTTTTATGGAGTTTTTTTTTTTTTTTTTTTTTTTTTTTTTTACTAGTTTCAAAGCAGTGTTGTAGGTCATATGGAAAACAGATAGTAAGGTACACAGAACTTTTGGTTTCTTTAAAGCTTAAAGTTTAGATAAGAAGTTCAGGGCCAGGCATATGGCTCAGTGGCTCAAGTTCCTACCTTCCAAGTGCAAGGTCCTGAGTTCAATCCCTGGTACCATAAAAAGAAAGAAAGAAAAGTACTCAAAATGATAATTCTCAGAACATGGAAAAATATAGCTCTATGCATTCAGTTTGCTACAGTTTCTTTGGCATAAATTTCTTCTTATTTTCCAAAATTAAATTTATGTATCCTTTTGCTTAACAGTTGTATTTCTAGGAATTTGCTCTAAAAATGCCAGCAGTGCTGGTAGGAGTCATTTCTTCATTTTCATATTTTTCTTTCTAATCCATCTTGGCTGATCTCATTTTATTCAGTAGACAGCATAAAAGTTGTAAGAAACAGAGGGAGAAAGAAAATCTTGCCACAAGGACAGGCTTTATTGAAGACAATGATCTGAGAAGGGCTTGGTCCTGACGTGCCGCAGGTCGACCTTTCTGACAGCAGAAGAGTTTCTAATGTGTTAAAGGGAATCAGAAAGCTAAGGGCCTGGTAGTCCTTGAGTCTGTGGCCCTGTTTCATCCCCTATGTGTGCAAGGCTTCCCCTTCAAGAAGCTGCATGCCCCTTGGTCTGGGATGTTCTGTACAATGACAGACTTAGTGGGCCCCTCATGACAGGGCACCAGAGAATGCGGGTGAGGGCCGGGCTGTAACATAGTGCAGGATGTCCTTCCACTTTTCCTTACAGGGGATGATAACGAAATGACTAAAGAAAATGAAGTTCCTATTCTCAGGGAACGTATTGGTAGGCAATAGTAGAAGTAACTACAAAAGGGAACTCGTCATAGCATATGACACAACGGGAATCCTAGGACATGGTTAAAGAGAAATAGAGGAAGCTTGTTCATAGCAATTGCTGTGAAAAAGAAAGCTGTGTATAGCAAAATCAAAGGTGGGTGATGTGGTGAGTGGAGAAGCAGAACAACAGCCTGATCCTGACTCACTCATGCATATTTTGTAAGTAAAGAAAATTAACTTCTGGCAAGATACAAACGTACATAATAGCGGTGGCCCTATTGGGAGAACAGGTCCGGTGAGAGAGTCTAGAAAAGGATATTTATGCATTACTTAATGTCTGTCTCTTCCATCTGATTTTCTAAATCATGGCTACATGATTATGTTTAAAGAAAGGAGAACAAAAGCTGAATTTCTGGCAGAAGTCTTACGGAACTGATGGAGGGGTGTGAAGACCTTCCTACTATAAATGAAAAAATACATGATGAAGTGATGATTTTTTTAAAAATGTAGCCAGGGAGATGGTTCAGTAGAATAAGCACTTCCCTGGCAAGCGCAAGGGCCTGTTCTGCCAAAAAAAAAAAAAAAAAGAAAAGAAAAAAGAAAATGTATAGTGAAGTATAAAAACTCAGTTGGTGAGTTTTTAGGGCTGTACAGATGTGCTGACAAGAGTCGAGAGGACCTTGGAGAAAGTTTTTCCTGGGCAGATTTTTCCTGTGAATGAGAGTTAGCTACCTGCTGCTGCTAAGATACCTAACATTCACTGAGAATTTACCCTGTGTGAAGCAATATTTCAAGGACTAGACGTACAGTTGCATCAAATAGTCCATGTACCCCTGCTGATTGGGGCAGTGTCATCCCGTATGTATAGACCTTGAAGTCTGGACATCAAGCTAAGAACTGATGGAGCTAAGATTTAAACCACTTAACAACAGGCTCCAGAGCCTACATGTGGGGCACTGTGATGGTTTTACTCAGCCAAGGTTAAATTAACTAAAGTAAATCACAAAATGTTCAGCATGAATTCCTTAGAAACTAAAATAAGTTAAATGGAGCTATTCTGCATTTAGTAATAGGCATGCAAGACAGACTAAACTGTTCATTGAGACAGGATAGGTACAGATGAAACACAGCGCCTTTAAATTTGCCATGGTTTTGTTCTGAGCTTTGGTAATATAGCTGTGCTCTTACAAACTTGGACCATTGTCTCACAAAGTTGAGAAATGAAAGCACAGACAGGAAGGAAGGTAAAGGAGAAGGGTTGGTTGGAAATACAAGAACAGTAGCTCCTGGTGGATCTCTCTAGAAGGTCCTCCTAGTCCTTGTTGTAGTCCAAAAGGGACAACATTTGTCATCCCAGGGGAAAGGTATTGGGATTCCAAGAAGTAATTGTAATCAGCCACTTGCAGTGCAAGCCACAGCAAGAATAATGAGATGTACACACATCTGTGCATGTGGGGAGCCAAGGGGGTCCCAAGTCCAGTTAGAACAATAGCTAACCAGAACAGAGGCCTTGACCCAGGGCTAAACCTGATTTCATTAATTCGCGACAGTGGGGAGGGGCTCAGTGAGGAGTGACTGTGAGAATGGCAAGAAGCACGTGAGTACCAAGAGCTGGGCAGGGTAAGAGGCCCGAAATCACCTCTGCAGTGTGCAGAGAGGTGCAGAGAGCTATGCAGGAAGAGTATTCTGCATCGCTCGCCCTGAGGAGGTATGTCGTGTTCTGAGGTCCATGCTTCAGGCTTGATGTGTAGTCCTCGTGCTCGGAGACATCATGGCCTCTTCTGCCGGGTGCGGTCCCAGCCCACACTCAGTCTTTAGCTCAGGCATGTGAGTTGGAAGCTGTGTGCATGGTATCCCTGATCTGCCACATTGCTTTAAAGACTACACCTCAGCACCTCTGCTACACCCATTCTCATTGCTTAAAGTCAATGGAGGGGATAAAGAGACATCCTAGCCAGCTCTGGGTATGCGACACACAGAGCCAGGGCCTTGTTTAGCCAAAATGAAGACATGCTGAGTTATTCTTTTGGTCCTCTACCAGGTACACAGGAGGAGACTCAATTGATCTGCTGGACTATTTTCTTGTGTTTGTTTGGTACAGGGTCTTGCAACACAGCTCAGCTTTATAGTGATCCTCTTGTCTCAGCCTCTCCAGTGCTAGGATTATGGGCATACGCCATCACACTCAGTTTTGGTGGCCAACATGGCATGAAGGACTGGGGATCAAACCTGGTTCCTTGTGCTTGCCAGTCAGGTGCTTAAACTGCTGAGCCATCCCCCAGGACCCGGAGCATTTTGTTTGTCTTGGTTTTATATGGCTAGGCACAGCATGAACAGCTTTGCAATGCAGTTTTAAATACTTATCTCCTTGACTGGCTGAGTTCAAAGGAAACCAGTTGTTTTAGAGCTTTAACATCCCATATCCCAACCCAGAGGTGTAGAGGAGTTGTTTCACTAATTTATGTGCACTTCATCTGAGAAACTTCTTATAAGTGAACTGACTACCATCCCCTACCTTTTGAAGAAGTGTCCCTAACTGCCATTAAGGAAGATGAGAAAAGTCTCTATCTAGCTTCTTCCTGCTAGAGTGGGCCCATGGAGCATCTTGCAATCAGGAACTTTTCCTGGGGACCTAATATAAGGGGCCCTCAATAAAACTTTTGTTGAGTTTCAGCAGCTATGGGCTCTTCAAAGGGTCAGTCTAGTGGGTTCCAGTAAAAAGTGTCTGGCACATTCATCATTGGCTGCATCTGGTCGACCATTTGGAGTTTAACAGCCGCTAGGAGAGAAGAAACAGATTTTATCAAGTGGTGGAGGATGTGTGGCCTAAACATAAGAACCAGAATAAAAAGGCAGATTGAGCTGATCAAGGGAAGGAACTAAGACTAGATGCTGTTTATAAGCAATTGGAGTAGAGATTTAACCAGGTGGGTCCTAGACCTGCTTTCTCAGGGAGGTTACCTGTGAGCCTCATGTTCTTTGTGCTGCTTTAAGGTCTTCCTCCACCTGATGTGAATTATTTATCCAAAGATAATGAGTTTCATTTATGAATGTGCAGTGTCCTCCAGTTTCAGCCCCAAGGAGATGGATGGCTACGTGGTTTTGATGGAATATTTCCTATGAGGAATTTAAAGACATAGGCTGTGGCCCTGTGGCCGCCACCCTGGTTTCCTGCCTTATTGAATTTTATTTTTTATTTATTTATTTATTTATTTTTGTCTTTTTGAGACAGGGTCTCACTATGCAGTTCAGGCTGGCCTTAAGTTCACTTTGTAGCTCAGGCTGGTCTTGAACTCACAACAATCCTCCTGCCTCAGCCTCCCGAGTGCTGGGATTACAGGCATGCGCCACCACGCCCGGCTATTGAATTTTAATAGTGATAAGCTACAGGTGAAGCTGGAGATGGTAGGAGGGTCTACTCTTGTTTTGAGTCCCCTTTCTATTTCTAGCCTAGGTTTTTGTTTCATATCCTTATTACTCTTCCAGTGTATCTTTTTGGCTACACTTTTCTGCTGGGTGTTTAGGACTTAGTGGAAGTAGACCCATGTTGTAAAAATTAGTGTCTTGATATAAGTCAAGACCAGTTAATGCTCCTCAAGGATTAGCTGGGGGCCGTGTGCAGAGACCCTCAGCTCCTACTTAGTCTTCTGCTCCTCCAGTATCATCTGCCAGGGTGAGTCACAGTCTTGCCTGAGTGTCTGGATCTATTAGATGCTTGGGAGATATGTGATAATCTTCAAAAATTTTGATCATTTTATATGTCTAATATCTAGGTGTAGTATATATTGTATAAAAGAGAACACATTGTTTTGTATAAATTCTGTTAATTTAACTTTAAAGCTTAGATTCTTAATGTGTCTTGTTTTATATGTACAAATATCTCTAGTCCCAGATGTACAGGAAGTGTCAGAAAGTAAGATAATGGTTGCTCATTTAAAAAAAAATCTTAAAACTTATTATTGAAATGATTTATAAGTCATATTTAAATAATACCTGAGTCTTAAAACTGGTGTTTTATAAACTAGAATTGCAACGATGGATAGCACAGGAAATTATCTTAGTGAAATTATTTTTTAATCTAGTTTTTCCAGTTTAATCAAGAGCATGTTATTATCTTAAGAAGAACTTTCTGTGTTAGAAAACTTCTAACTTTTAATAATAGCAACTTAATTGTGGAGTGCGATAACCTTTTAATACCGTTTCTTGGGATGGGGCAGTACAGGACTGTGGAACATTGGAGGAGTCACTGGACAGCAAGGAAAGTTGGAGCCCATTGGCTCAGGCAGCCGCTTTTCAAGTCAGAAGCATTTTGTCTGGCAGTGTCCTAGGCCCACCAGCTCCAACTGCTTTATTTATCTTAACAGTTACTGTAGATAACTCTTGCAAATCAAGGCCTAGAATAGGGTTTAACACTTTTAAGATCTACATAGATTCATATAGATACATGAATAGATACCTATAAATGGATGCATTTACAATACATAGTTAACATTTTAACATATATCCTTGCTAAATATATATTTTCTATAATATAATATAGAATGTATAAATATATATTATCTATCATATAATATGTACTAATATATAATACACATTATCTTTAATGTAACCAAGGAAAACTTTTAAAATTATTATACATAGAAAGCAATGAACCCTGATGTATAAAACTAAATTATTTTTAGATAAATATTATCATGCCTAACTAATAATCTAGATAAAAACATGTCATCTTCTATCAGGGAATCTTCACTGTTATTATCCTATTAAGGCAATTTAAATTAGTCCAGTGGTAAGCCAGCTGAACAAAAGCATTTGGAATAATATCATCACTCTTAATTTATCTGTAGGCAAACTTAAATTGAACATATTCCTGAGAGCAGATAGAAATATTCACATTAACCTAATAGTACATAGTCTTTATGTTACTGCTGAAGATTTTTACCTGCGAGTCCCATGTGAGGCTGGTGCCCACCAGCCTCTATCCTTCAAAGTTTTAAGTGAGTTTGTTTGCCTTTGAGAAACCCTTCCTTTTTCATGGTAAGTCCGAGCAGAGCTAGAAGTTTCCAGTGAAAAGAAGATGAAAAGAGCCGGGCGTGGTGGCGCAGGCCTGTAATCCCAGCACTCGGGAGGCTGAGGCAGGAGGATTGTTGTGAGTTCGAGACCAGCCTGAGCTACAAAGTGAACTTAAGGCCAGCCCGAACTGCATAGTGAGACCCTGTCTCAAAAAGACAAAAAAAAAAAAAAAAAAAAAAAAAAAAAAAAAAAAAAAAAAAAAAAAAAAAAAAAAAAAAAAAAAAAAAAAAAAAAAAAAAAAGAAGATGAAAGGAAAAACTAAATTGATATAAGCAAAGGAAAAAATTAACTTTAATGAAGCGGCTATAGGTACTTTAACCAGTTATTAAAACAGATGGACAGGTGAACAGACAAGAAAATGGACAATGCACAGGAATCAATTACATTTAATCATAGTGCACTGTTAAACATGTTTGCCATGCTGAATTATAACAATTCTCGTAGTTTTAAGCTTAAACTATAAGTACACTCCTCAGAACTTTTGACAGGATGTACCATAGAATTGCAACAGAGATCTCTGCAATAAGTTACACCAGTAAGAGTCAGAAGAAAGAAAGGACATCGATGTCAGAACTAGGAGTCAAGAAGAGATGACTGTGAAAAGATGGTAAGACAAAGCTGCAGCACTCTGGTGAGGGACCAACATTCCTGATCGTTCAGCCCACACTGAAGCCAGGCCGTAGTGGACAGAGAGGTGAGGCATTCCTTCTTAGAGTTTGAGGACCATGTCTAGACCAGTTTCTAAGAATATAGCCTGGGCTGAGTCAGAGGAACTAGGAAACACGAGATGCAGTGTGGGCCCTATGGAGACATTACGTCCACCCAAAGGCAACTCTTAAGATGGCAGAACTCCATTCTAAGAGTGACACAAAAGATGAAGGCCTTTGGAGTCGTGCCTCTAATTAGAGGATCTCTGACCCACAAAATTGCAGACCAGCTTTACTCCAGGTCCATCAATGGCACTGGGGCCACTGTCCAATTGCTCGGGTCAGACCAGATGAGTGAGCAAGGAAATGAGTGAAAGATGTTTGTGAGCCAGTCATTGAATGGCTGTAGGAATGTGGTCACTCAAGAGCCTTCTGGGTCAGGAAAATTTAGCAGAGAGAGAGAGAGACTGGAAGCTGCTCTTTTTGAAGGAAAGGATCAATAGAGGGAGGCAGTGAAGCAGTGAGGGGGACAAGCCTCTGAGTGTGTGCGGATTTACTATGGTTGAGCTGTCTCTACCAACTGCACTACGCATAGTGAGTGAGGGATGACCCAGAAGAATAGAAAATGGCCCCTTGACCAGACAGTGTTGGACCATTCTCCTCCTTCTGTGTTTCTCAGGCCCCAGGTGAGAATAGTCCTGGTCAGTATCCAGCCACTGCATACAGGAAGTCAGGCTTTCCACAAGGAACTGAAAAGAACTCCTCAGCTGGTCCCTGACAGGCCACCATAGTTGAGGGCCCAGCCTAGGGCCTTTTGAATCCCTAAACTAATTTTGTAAAATTAATTTTATTGAGAAAGAAATAGCAATGAGATAGTTTCAAAACAGGATAGTAGGATAGTTACAATAATTAATACATTGCATAGTGTTGTCTTCATAGTAGTTATTCATAATACAAGAAACAGACATGATATCTTGTCTAAACACTATTAGTACAAATCTTTCTTCTCATTGAACTAAGAGAAAGTAGCTGTATATTTATCCTATTTTGTGTGTGTGTGTGTATATATATATATATATATATATATATATATATATATATTTCTTTTCACTACAAAATGGTGCTTCATTTATATACTCCCTTTGTTAGAGATAGGTATTCCATTGCTGTCCAAAGATTGGAGGAGCATGAATTCATCAAAGTAATCCAATATAGTCTAGTAGTCCATAATAGTAGTGATTTGGCTATCCATAGCACTGGCAATGTCAGAAGTTGTTGACTTGAGTCTTTCACAGCTCAGCAAATTAATATGGCTTTACTTTTTATACCTCATTTTTATACTTTTTTGTTGTATGGTTAAGACCAAGATAAAGTAAGACCTATATAACAAGAAATGTAACTTTTGTATCTGACAAGGTCAATCAAATTCCGTCAGAACTTAGCCTGAAACCATGTACTGCAGTCTGTAGATCCTTTATCAGTATCAGCCATGTGGATGAGTCACGGCCATTGCTTGACCAATTTGCTCTCTGTGAGAGCCTGAGAGAATGTTTTCTCTCCATGTGAGTCTCCTTAGGCACCCTTTACATTGTTGACCACGTTCCTCTATGACCCCATAATCTCCTTGACCAGAAAATTTGGGACACTTCTGAGTTACAGGATTAAACTGGTTTTTGTCCAGTGACATCATTTGTTCTGTACTGACTCTACCTCAAAAGACTAATATTACTCTCTGTTTTCATTAAGAACACCAGGTACTTGGTGAACACTTCTTTAAGCATTGTTTCTCAGTGGGAGAGAGGACCAAATGAGCAGCTTCCTTTGGCATGGAGGAGTGTTTCTATTCTTCACACCTCTCTGCAGCAAGGACAGAAAAACAGGACTAAAAGCTTTCTTAGGGATGATCTCTACTGTTTAGTAAAATAAGTCTCCAAAAATTGAGAAAGAAAGAAAGGTATTACAGGAAGACAGTGTCAGAGTTGACAGGCCATGACAGCAAAAGAGATCTGTCCTCATTAAGTGGAGTCACAGTTAACAAAAACATGTTACAAATGGAGAAGAAAAGGAAAAAGGTGACACCTTCATAGTATTTCTTCTTTTATTTTAAAGAAAGAAAAGCAACACAAATGATGATACAGAATTTCAGAACATGATAATAGGAAATTAACAGTGGTTAATATGTTGTATAGTGTTATCTTCAATGTAGTTGCTTGGATTACATGATATAGGCATGGGAGGTTGATAAACAATAGAAGCACTAACTTTTCCAATCAATAATTTAAAAGATAGTAGTGTAACTATCTTTGTGTGTGTGTGTGTGTGTGTGTGTGTGTGTGTGTGTATGTGTGAGTGTGTGTTTTCCTTTCCTTCTTTTCTCCTTTCCCTGATTCCAGATGTTCTTATTTTTTGGGCAGTTTTTTTCCTCTTGCACAGTATCTGCTGTAGATTTTATTCTTTCAATTTCTTATACTAGAGAGACAATAGGATGAACTGCATTGCTTCTCCCCAATCTCAGTGGAACCCCCAACGCTGAAATAGTTATCTTGAAGCTATCATGGACAAAGTTGGGGAGGTAGCTCAGAGGGCTAAGAGCCTGCCTGGCAAGGGCAAGGACCCGGGTTAGATCTCCGGTAACACATGCTGTGCCAGCCACAGAACCCAGGGTGTGGCAGTGCATGCCTGTAATCTCAGTGCTGGAGAGGCTGAGACAGGATAATCACCATGAGTCTGAGCTGCATAGTGAGACTTCATACCAAATAAATTTTTAAAAAAGAGAGAAATAATTAAATGGCTAAATAAATAAGTAAATCATGGATAAAACAGGGGGTACTTAAGAGAATGTTTATGAGAAATATAAGAAGTCGCTCCCAGCTATGAAAGTTCCCACTGTGCCACGTGTCCCCTTAGCTCAGAACTCCAAGTGGAAAAGTGCAGCGAGGGCCCTGCTCAGCGACTCGGTGGTTGCCTCTCACAGGTGGCCCTGTGGGTTTCAGGCAGCACCCTGGAACTCAGCCGCTCTGAGCCAGTTACTCAGCATGTTGAGTTTACAGGAAACTTGGATTTTAAAGAGAGATGGGTGATTCTGCGTCTTAAGGTCTTCAAATCTCAGGAACTTAGTGGGGAGGAGTTGCAGCTTCCTTGTTGCCTGCGGAAGTCCACTCCTGGTGCAAAGTCCTGGTCCTCTGTCTTAGGCACTTCGCTGGCTTGCTGCCTATTCATAAGCTAACCAGACTGTCTTTTATATTAGAAAAGAAAGAAAGAACCTCATATCATAAGCCCTCCACCTTCAGTCTCTTGGAGAAGTTTAACAGCTTGCAAGGTGCAGTGGTGCATTTTAGTCAGAGCTCCCTGCACCACCTTGAACAGTCCCTCCCCAGAGCCGTGGACTCCCCTCACCTTGGTGTGCTTGTGTAGCTCATGGCTGTGTCTCTCTAGGAAAGGAGACAAATCAAATGGTGCCGAGAGGCTGTCACTTCATGTTATGAAGTCTAAAGCTGAGGTTGTGCTTAAGATGGTGATTCCATGAACAGGTATCTGCCTGGGAGCAGAGTTTCAGGTGGCCCAGAGACCGTGGTAAGTCATGTGCTAAGGTTAATCAGGGCCAAGGAGGTAGAGCTAGAAATGGCAATGGAGGTGTTGTGATGGGCAGAATCAGCTCATTTCCTTTTCAAATCTGTTTTGGGAAGTCAGGACATAACTGATTTATTGGAAACCGCTCTAGAAAGAGCCAGGTGATAAATATTTCAGGCTTTGCTGGCCACATGAAGTCTGTCAATGCCTCCCTGCCTCCTGCTCTGCCTTCACTTTTATTCCCTTAAAAATTGATCTCCTAAGAAAGTAGCTGCTCCCGTGGAAGGGAGGCCAGAAGCCTGTGGAAGGCAGAGGCTTAGCCAGTTCCAGGTACGTCCCGGGCCTTGGGGGCTTGTCTAATGAGCAAAATGAATTTCAAGTGGATCGCATTGAGCATGGAGAAAAGGAACGAAAAGACGGAATATCAAATCCAGCTGTTCCCAATGCTGGAGGAAGGCTCGGGTTCCATGTGTGTGAGCTTTAAGAGGCCCTGGAGAACTCATTGCCTAGGAGAGCTCTTGGGATGGACAGGTGGGACAGGAATCCCTCCATAAGGAGGTATAAACAATCACCAGAAGCAAAGGGAGCAATGATTTTGTTTTATGCTTGTGGTTGAGGATTCAGATGCCTCTGAATAAATTGATGCAAATCACTTTCATTCCCCCATGAAAATAACCATTGGAGTGCATCTGGCTCTCAGCAAAATGCTGCACTTAGAATTTTGGCCCCAAATGGTTGATTTCGTGAACAGTCTGCTTGTCAAAGCTGTAAGCCACAGGGAAAGCATTATTTCAGCCAAAGTCTGGCTCACCAACTTGTGTCTCCTTTGCATTTTTTTGTTCCTTAACAGAAAAGCCAACTTTTCTCTCCCCACTTCCTTTCTGTTTTTGTCTCTTTTCTTTCCTTTTGAACATTAAAGTGGTAAGCCTGGGCTGGCTTTATTTCTTTGACAGTTCAGTAACATCCTGCGATAGCTTCATAACGTTTTCATGGTAGGAATAACTATCATTTTTCCTCCAAATGTCAGAAGAAGAGAGAGGAATTGGGAAAAGTAAAGACAGCTCTTTAGGCCTTTGCTGCCAGACACCTGTCAGAGCTGGAATTGGGAGGCAGCAGCCTGAGAAACGAGGATGGGTTTCATTACAAAGCAGAAGACCTTGCGCTTGGCAGAGTGCTAATTTCCACTTGAAAGAAGGGCCAGGAGGGGACAGTTTCAAGGTCCTAGTTGAAGTTCTAATATCCTGTTCCTTACACAGAAAAGTTATTCCCGTCTCCTAGTGGACCTGATGTTTTGCCAGTTACCACTTCTCTAAGTTTTGAAATGAAATACCCATGCCTGTTATTACTGAAAGAATGGACATAAACCCATCCTTTAGAGTTCTTCTAATGTCGTCAGACAGGGTCTGAGAAGGTCCCTCCAAGAGGAGATGCGAACTCAGCTCACCTCTCCCATGCAGTAGAAGGTAGGATTATTAATTTGGGTCGCCTTAAAGAATCTGAGGACCTATTAGCGAGAGGCAATGAAAAAGCTTTATGAAGGAAAATTTAAAAGACATAGACTCAGAATGGTACATGGACCTGAGGAGATAGGTACTTTATTGTCTGGAGATGGGAGATTTTCTGTGTTCTTGGGATGCAGGTGAAGGTGGTGGTCTAGCATGCGTGTTCCTCCTGTCAGGTCATTTGCTAGAAGGGCTGCTTGGTTTTGTTTTGTAAGAGAATAAAAAAATAAAGCAATACAGAATTTCACTAAGCAAAATGATAGGCATTTGACAGTGGATGTTATTGCTTATTGTTGCCTTCGGATTAGTTGTTCAAATTACCAGATATGAGCAGGCAAAATTGATCAAAAATTAAAGAGAAAAAGAATTCCGCATTTACTATTCCTTTCAATAAGCCAGTAGAAATCTGCAGTACAATTATCCAAGCTATCCTGTGTATATGCACACATATTTTCCCTCCCTCCTTCCCTCCCTCCCTCCCTCCTTTCTTTCCTTTTTGCTTTTCTCTCATCCAAATTGTTCCTTGCCTTTAAACAGTTTCTTTCCTTTCACTGTCTTGATTGTGCTTTTCAGATTTTATTCACTGTTTCAGGTTCACTTGGGAGATAATACGACACTGAATGCAAACCACTTACATGTGTTTGAAACTAGAGATATGATTCTGTGGGAGGAAAATCCAGGCCTAATGTATAGGCTTATTTGATTTTTAACACCCTTGAAAACATAGGGGGAATGTTTCCCAGAGAAAGAAAGGCTTTATAACCTTGGAAAACTTCATATCCTAAAGCTGCCCTCTTTCTTAGAAGTATAATTTTAAAATTATGACTTTTATTGTCTCCTTTCTCCCTATTTTCTTCCTTCTGTCCAAACTCAATAATATCCTCAGTGCTTCCCGTGGGAAACATACACAATGATATCATGAACTGTAGCTCTGGGTCACAGGCCAGGTGATGTTGTGCTGCCAATCTTTTCAGCTCACACAAGTTATTGTACCAAACTTTGTCTCTATTTCCACCTCTGCACACTGGGGATTGTAATATATACCTTTCCAGGTAAGAGAATTCCTTGGCATAGCACACAGCGCCTACTAAATGCAGATGCACTGAACTGTTCTACTTGATTTGCAATAAGAGGCTAAAACAATGAGGGGAAGACAGATTAGAGAGGATTTTATTCACATTAATGATTCATTTATTTGGTCAAAGCATTAATCAATCATTCAGTCATAAGTGCACATTGTGTGTCTAAGATTCTGGAAGCACTAGGTATATAGAAGCCTATGAGGAAAATATTTTCTGCCTCCCAAGAGTCAAATTCTCTTCAGAGAGCACTTCTGTCCTTCTCAGAGAAAGGAACACTGTGGCAGAGGATGGCAGAGGTGAGCTGTCAGCTGCCTGTGACCATGCAGTGGGGGCCAAGGACCTGAGCCCCATACCCAGGCCAGAAGCACAGTTTATACATGGATGGAATGAATGCATAAACTGACCAGTGAGCACTAAGTGAAGAACTTATCTGAGGGAGTGAGGGAACAGGGTGGATGGCCGAGGAGGGGGTCGTAGGCAGGGAACCTTGAGTAGAAATCCAACTTAGGAGGCTTTAGTCTAATCGAAGGATATTTAGGGGTGCAGCCAGCAGCTCCATCTGGACCTTTGCTTGGGGTCTGCATTCTGACATTCCATTTTCACTGCCATCCTTGGAAATAGGGGCTGCTTTTCAAATCCTGTGTATTTTTTACATGAATTCATGTATGCAAAATTTAATGAACTACAAATGATGGTCATGTAGATGGTGATTAATGCTAGATTGTCTTATTATTACAAGGTGGTTGAATGTATCTTGTCCTCCTCTTTTAGCAACTCCTAAGTCTTGCTAAGTTCATTTGCATCCTTCCAGATTTCAGAGGACCCATGCAATCCTACACTGCAGTTGTGTCTACATCTGCGTACCTGCAAGGATTCATATAGAGAATGGGTGTTTGGAAGCCACGGAGCACTCCGTAGAATTGTGATCGTGTCAGCCATTTCAATCCTACATCCAATTTCTTCCTTTGCCAGTCAGTAGTTGCAAATTATGTATGTGGTGCAGCTCGCACTGAGGCATGACAGAGTGCAGCCCAACCCCAGATTTTGCCTGGGCTTGCTTTTTGTTTGTTTGTTTGTTTTTGTAAGTAAAGTTTTCTTGGAACTCAGATAAGCTTTTTACTCATGTATTAATTATTTTGGCTGGGTATTTTTTCCTCCAAAAATAACAAAGCT
The DNA here is from genome assembly GCA_004027165.1 of Ctenomys sociabilis. Lineage (NCBI taxonomy): Eukaryota > Metazoa > Chordata > Mammalia > Rodentia > Ctenomyidae > Ctenomys > Ctenomys sociabilis. The sequence continues at coordinate 2,215 of PVKA01011054.1, read as the reverse complement.
GAGTAGTGGGTAATTCGACCATCCAAAGCCATTTGCTATCTGTCTCATCACAGAAAGGGTTGCTAACCTTTGCCATATTCATCTTTTTCATGTATTAAGCACAGGGTTTACAAGGTCTCACTACTCAGATTGGACTCGTAGTGATTCTGTTTTCAGCCTCCCAAGATTACAGGTGCTCGCCACCATGCACAGTACATTCATCTTTTTTGATGGTATAATATTTCCAGTTTTTGTGTAAGAGATTTAAACCTATCTCCAGGACTATCACAAAGTTAGAGCCATTAATAATATCGCAATAAATGTCTTTGGATACTTAACCATTAATACCATACTAGATTCATAATCTGAACTTGAGTTGAATTTTCTAAATATAGGTATAGGTTGATCAATTAAAAGATACCAATATGTTTTTATTTATTTATTACCCTATTAGGAATCAAACTCAGAATCTTGTACTTACCAGGCTGCTGAGTCGTATCCCTAGCCCCACAAGTATGTTTTTAAAAATTGAAACAAATATTATTATACTGCCTTCAAAAATCCTGGAGATACTTCGCATTTTGTAAGTGATATCAGCTGGTCCATTGCATGGAGGTGGTATCCGAGACTCGGTGGTGCATAGATGCTGAGTGGAAGGTCATGACAAAAATATAGGCCCAGGACAGGAAATACAGGGCCCTGAACAGGAAATACAGGGCCCTGGACATGCACTCAGGCATCCCTGGAAGGAAGAAAGGAACAGATTTGAAGACGTTTGAGAGTGCATGCCTGTCAGTGTGGCTGTGTTGTTGGAGGAGGTGCTGGGTGAAGAGAGGGAGAAGGAGCGGTTGGTGGTAGCCAGTGTGCGGTGGAACAGTCACCCACAAGGTACATTCAGCCACAGGTCCCTGGCTGCATCTCCGATGGTTGAGCAGGCCCGGGTAGCAGCATTGAAATTTGCGTTTCTAGTAAGGGCCCAGGTGGTGCTGAGCCTCAGTCTCAGGGGTACGCTTTGAGGCCGGCACCCTCAAGTGAGTCTGGAGAACTTGCTCCTTGGCGCTGGGGTGCCCTCAGGAAGAGACACCAGCTCCACTACAGACAAGGAGCAGCACTGGAGCTGGTGAGGGCTTCGATGCCCTTTTGATGGGCAGAGCATGATGCCAAGACGCACCGCTAATCCATGCACACCACCAGGCGGAGGGCAGCGTGGAAACTCGGGCAGAATTCCCTGGATGTCCAATCAAGCAGACACTGACACGTCTTCCCGTGCGCATCGGCAGTGCGTGCTCACGGTGTCGAGCGTGGCTAGGAAGCAAGAACAAGTTGTGGATTGTTAGACTCTCTCACTGAAGAAAGCTGAAGAGGTCCCTCTGTGAAATGATGCCTCCTTTCCTACAGAAGGGAATCCAGCTCACAGCAGCTAGAGGAAGGGATGACTCAGGCGGGCCAAGCAGGGACTCAGCGCTTCCCGCCCACTACATGACTGCTCCACAGTGGTCACAAAACTTGCTCCCCGTCGTCGCCTGCCTCTCTGGTCCCAGAGGAATTGCTTACTGCCACTTAGAGTGGCAATTAGCATTTTAAGCAGTTTGTATTGATTAAATGAATCTGCTTCATCCAGCAGGAAGAGCTCCAAAGAATACAGCAAATGTATTTATCTTGATGATGCAATGAACCATCTGAAATGCATACATTCTCGGGAATACAGCTACACAGATCTGTCGGACAGGAGGAGCAGATTTCAGGCTGTACGAAATTATGCTCGATTTGTCGTCTTTTTCAATAAAGTGTGTGTGTGTGAGAGATTATTGTTCTCTTTGAAGTGACAAACTTTTCAGCCTGGGTTTTGAAGAAGTAAGTAACCTTTTGAAAGTATATTTCAGGACATATCTACTATTTGTGAAATATCTGGGATACTTCAAGTCAGAAATATGAAGTTGTGTTTGGCTTCCTCAGTACTCTCCTCTAGTCTCCTCTTGGTCTCCTGACCTCCTTTCTTGCACTGAGAGTTGAACTCAAGACCTTTCCACTTTTGCATCTTTGTCCTGAGTTATATCCTTAATGCTCTTTTTAAAAATTATTTAGAGATAAGGTTTTGCTAAATTACCACTTACACTCCCCCTGCCTCTACCTCCTAGCATGCTGGGGTTACAGGCATGCCCCACCATCACTGACCTGGCTTTTAATTTTTAGTGTCATTTTTTTTTTTTTTTTTTTTTTTTTTTTTTTTTTTTTT